>JAXIVD010007147.1:10000-15000 GCA_036785275.1 Cancer borealis
TATGCATAGATAACGGAGGACTCAAGTAATGACATAACTGAGATAATATATATGAACTTTTTTCCTATGCAGTGAAGCTAAGCATTTTCAAAGGAGATGTGACTATAGGTATGATTCCAGAGCCTAAGTCTCAACCCTATAAGCCTAAACAGACAATACCACAGCCACCGAAGGAAGAAAAGAAAACTGCACCTTTTTTCTTGAGTTACAATGGAAGAGAGTTTTCGTCCAATGAAACTGACAGCCTTGAATGGTGTAATATTGATCTGTATGTACGTAGTGAGACCTCGCCTGGATGCCTCCGACTCACACTGCTTCCAGGAATACCACGTCGAGCCAATAAACCAGGAGAATGTAAAATTGTATTCCTATTTGGAGTTTGTTTGTTATTTAGTGTGTGTGTGTGTGTGTGTGTGTGTGTGTGTGTGTGTGTGGGTGTGGGTGTGGGTGTGGGTGTGGGGGTGTGTGGGTGTGTGGGGGTGTGTGGGGGGGGGGGGGGTGGCGACGCGCACACAGTGATAGGTGAAAGCATTTTAACTCTCCTCTCACATCCGACGCAATTTTGCTCTTTTTGGTGTTTTGTTCCGCATTTTTGGGAGATGTTGCTCTTATGAACTTGCTAACTGCATGCCTTTCCCCCGCCCATCCCCCCTCCCCCTGCCCCGTTGCACTCTTGATGCGCAGGACTTGTTTCTAATTTGTATTATAATCTTTCAAATTTATTCTGCCTTGCTTCCTGATGCAAAAATGTATCAATACTTGTATTTCGTGTCTTCTAATAATGACAAAGAAGTATGGAAAAAAAAAGTAAGGAGTGAAATGATTGCTGAAATTACTGTTTTTGAGGGTAGGGTGAATGAAGAAAAATTTACATAGTGATCCATTATTAAATTTTGAGCAAAGATGTCAGGAAATGTGATACGAGAGGAGGGAAAGGAAAATTAATAAAGCATATGTTTTTGGTTAAAAGTCCGACGTTACGGAAATAATTAATGTTAACAAGAATTTGATATTTTTAACCGAGGTTGGCTTTGGTACATTTCAGGATAGAAATATTAAAGGCATCACCTCCAGGCTGAGTGAAGGTGCGATATCGTTGGTAAAACAAAAAACTTTCACTTCTAAGGCTTCGAGAAAATGGATAAACTACAAAACTATGTAGAGTACAGTGATCATAATCTGCTATAATCAATTATCAGAAGCAAATTTCTTACACGAGGTATGTGGTAGTAGTTTTGTGTGTAATGTGAAATATACAGCATCGCATCCTCGATCCACCCAAACCCATCATACATTTAGCAGGTCACACCCACGAGGCTCAGGAGTTGCGTTGGTAAAGAAGCAGTGAGAGCCAGGTTTACGCAGTCTCCCAGCGGTGAATAAAAAGTTGGAAGCTGGATCCCCCAAAAAAATTAATCGCCTCCACAAGAATCAAGGAAACGCAAGTTTTTTACTAAATGTTTACAGAAGCTGAGCAGTAGAAGGCAAACAAAAGAAGAGAAAATTGAATCGGTTTCATAATAGTTTATCATTTTCTTATTGACAGTAAAATTAAAATCCTTTTTGAGTTAAAATGTGGTGAATAATATTTATTTTCTCGGACAGACGAAAAACTTAAAGAAAGAAAGGTTAAGTTCTTGGTGATGCGGTGGTGATCGTGGTGACACTTGCATCTCCCTCACCACGCCCATCCACTCTGTGACCTCGCACCTCACCACATCTAACCACCTACGCACCCTTACCTCACCCTACCACCTCTTCTCCACTGCCTATCCACATCTTACCCACTTCCTCACCTCTTAAACACCTCTACAACCTCACTGAACCACACTTTCCCATTGAAGTATTATCAATATCAGTCATACTTTCTATCAAATAACACCTTAAATATAAGAATCAGGAAGTTTAATATGTAATGCACGAAATATATAGAAAACGTTATATGAATAATACAGGATTCGCAAAATAACAATAGATAAATTAATTAGTAAATGATGGGAGATGTGATAATCCTTTCTGATAAGAGGATAATGTAAGAGGATTAACTACACTAAACACTACATATACTGTGGATATAATATATGTAATTGAAGCGAAAATTATATACGTGAATCATTTATGAGTTGGCGAAGTTCACATAATATTCTCAGCCACAAAATCAAATACGACCAAGAAAAAAATAACTATTGAAAACCCTGGTTGTGGGAATGTTTTTTTCTCGAGTTTTTAAAGATGAAGAGCAACACTGAAAACACGTTATACTTACATTCTTTGACAAATACATTGGTGCCTCGAGGGTAGACGGCTGCTAATGTTAACTTGAATCGAGTCCAACAAATATTTATCCATATTTACGAAACAGTTGACGACCTATGAGTACCTTCCTAATCATTGGTAATCTGTTCATAAGTACTATAATGCCTTTGGAATTTCTTAGAAGTATAAATAGTTTTATTTATTTATTTATTATTTATTTTTATTTATTTATTCATCTATTTCTATTTGTGTGTGTGTGTGTGTGTGTGTGTGTGTGTGTGTGTGTGTTAGTAAGTAAGAAAGAAAGTAAGTAAGTAAGTTGTGTTGGTGATATGTTGTGTTGTGCTGTGTTGGTGTTGTGTTGGTGTTGTGTTGTGTTGTGTTGATGTTGTGTTGGTGTGTTGTTGTGTGTTGTTTTGTGTGTGGTGCTGTGTTGGTGTTGTGTTGTGTTGTGTTTGTGTTGTGTTGGTGTGTTGTTATGTGTTGTTTTGTGTGTGGTGCTGTATTGGTGTTGTGTTGTGTTGATGTTGTATTGTGTCGGTGTTGTTTTGTGTTCTGTTAATGTTGTGTCGTGTTGTGCTGTTTGTGTGTTGTGTTATGGACCCCTACTCCCCTAAGGATCCGCGGTGTTGTGTTGTGTTGTGTTGGTGTTGTGTTGTGCTGTTTGTGTTGTATTGTGTGTTGTGTTACGGACCCCTACTCCCCTAAGAGTCCGCGGTGTTGGTGTTATATTGTGTTGCGTTGGTGTTGTGTTGTGTTGGTGTTGTGTTGTGTTGTGTTGTGTTGTGTTGTGTTATGTGTTGTGTTTGTGTTGTGTTGTGTGTTATGTGTTGTGTGTTGTGTGTTGTGTGTCGTGTCCCGAACCCTTACTCCGCTAAGGACTCGTGGTGTGTCTGCTCGTGTTTATGATTCTCACTAATAGTTGTGCGCCTTCTCACCCGCAACCTAACATGTACCGACCGACACCCAAGCCACACGCTCCACCAGCTTGTGGTGGGGGGCAGGGGCGCGGCGGTAATGTGACGGTCGGGGTGAGGCAACCTAACATGTACCGACCGACACCCAAGCCACACGCTCCACCAACATGTGATGGGGGGCAGGGGCGCGGCGGTAATGTGACGGTCGGGGTGAGGCAACCTAACATGTACCGACCAACACCCAAGCCACACGCTCCACCAACATGTGATGGGGGGCAGGGGCGCGGCGGTAATGTGACGGTCGGGGTGAGGCAACCTAACATGTACCGACCGACACCCAAGCCACACGCTCCACCAACATGTGATGGGGGGCAGGGGCGCGGCGGTAATGTGACGGTCGGGGTGAGGCAACCTAACATGTACCGACCAACACCCAAGCCACACGCTCCACCAACATGTGATGGGGGGCAGGGGCGCGGCGGTAATGTGATTGGCGTAAGGGTTCAGTCCTTTGTGTTGTGTTGTGTTTCGTGTTGTGTGTTGTGTTGGTGTTGTGTTGTGTTGTGGATCCCTACTCCCCTAGGAGTCCGTAGTGTTGTGTTGATGTTATGTGTGTTGGTGTTGTGTGTGTTGGTGTTGTGTGATGTGTTGCTGTTGTGTTGTGGACCCCTACTCCCCTAGGGGTCCGTAGTGTTGTGTTGGTGTTATGTGTGTTGGTGTTGTGTGTGTTGGTGTTGTGTGATGTGTTGCTGTTGTGATGTGGACCCCTACTCCCCTAGGGGTCCGTAGTCTTGTGTTGGTGTTATGTGTGTTGGTGTTGTGTGTGTTGGTGTTGTGTGATGTGTTGCTGTTGTGATGTGGACCCCTACTCCCCTAGGGGTCCGTGGTGTTGTGTTGGTGTTATGTGTGTTGTTGTGTGATGTGTTGTGTTGTGTGATGTATTGTGCCACTGACCCTTACTCCCCTAAGGGCCCGCGGTGTGTCTGTGTTCGTGTTTATGATTTTCACTATTTGTTGTGCAGGATTGAAAGGGTATTTGCCATTTTAAGGACAGCATTCATTCCTTCCATAAATGGCATCACGTAATACCACTTAAAGGACAACATTCATTCCTTCCTTAAATGGCATCTCCCACTACCACTTTAAGAACAACATTCATTCCTTCCTTAAAAGGCATCTCCCAATACCACTTTAAGGACAACATTCATTCTTTCCTTAAAAGGCATCCCCCACTGCCACTTTAAGGACAACTTTCATTCCTTCCTTAAAGGGTATCACGTAATACCACTTTAAGGACACCATTCATTCATTCCTTAAAAGGCATCCCCCTAACGCCTCCTGCACACCATCTTTCTTTTCACCCCGCCAGTGTCCTTAAAAGGCTGTCAGTGGTCCACCAACCCGTCCTCCACCGCCTCTCCCGCAGCGAGCACGTGTTGGTGGACCTCACGGGCACCAGGTCTGAGGGCCTGTTACTCGACTTCCTTCTGCGGATCTGATCAGAATGAAAGAAAGAATAACTGGAAATCATAAACAAATATTATAATGAGGATGCTGATCATTTTGCATTTATCTTGGAATAGGATGATGAATAAGAAAACCTTCACTATTTTGGCTGCCGGGCGTAATTCACTATAAAGAAAGGAAATAACAACACTTACAAACCAGATGGAGACTCACCACACACACACATAATTGAAAATCATAAACAATTATTATTATAAGGATGTTTATAATTTTTGCGTTTATGTTTATATAGGATGATGGATAAGAAAACCTTCACTGTTTGGGCTGCCGGGCGTGGATCCTTGCAAAGCAAGGAAACAT
>JAXIVD010007148.1:2500-5000 GCA_036785275.1 Cancer borealis
CCCTTACCCCTTCCCTCCCCAGATCAACGCGTGGATGGCGTCCCTGGTGGCAGCCCACCCTGACCTGTGCAGCCTGGAGGCGGTAGGCACGTCCTACGAGGGCCGTGTTATGAACCTGCTCACAGTGGGCAGTGGCGGCGCTGACAAACCCGGTATCTTCATCGATGGAGGTAGGACAGGCTCTTCGCGGTTCTTCACCCTTGCATGCTTTGTGCTGCAGTGAGTAGTAATGAAACACTTATTCATATAGTATTTTTAGATTTTGGTCTTGTTAACCTCCCACATCCTACAGGCATCCACGCAAGGGAATGGATCTCCCCCGCCACCGTCACCTACATGGTCAACGAGCTGGTCACCAACGGTGCTTACAGCGACTTGTTGTCCAACGTCAACTTCTACGTGATGCCGTCCATCAACCCCGATGGCTACGCTTACACCTTCTCTGATGTGAGTGTCTATGTCTGATAGCTGCTCAATGATCACCTATTTCACATTAACTACCACCACCTTCCCTTCCTCTCAAGCTAACACACTACCATTCACACTCTGCACGCTGCCTGCTCACCACTCTTATTTCACACCTACAGGATCGTTTCTGGCGCAAAACTCGTTCGGAAACCGATTCATCATTCGGCTGCAAGGGTGCTGATCCCAACAGGAATTGGGACTTCCACTGGAATGGTAAGTCCAGCGTGCTATTACTTGGTGGGTAACCTGCGCCTGTGAGTTGATAGACACATACCTCTTAGACTCCCTACTCCCTACGTGCTCTTCTAAAGTTGTGTGTTGGGTCTTCGTTTAGCTAACTTTTCACAGGTAATCGACCATTCATGTAAATATTCGAGGCATCACTATAAAAAAAATCTAAAACCTATGCCAAATAACGGGCAAGAGGCAAGTCCATCTTAGCCTCCATAAAGCGTACTGGTGCCAACGGTTTGTGATGTAGAACAAAAATCAATGTTTACCGAACAAAATGTGGCCTTCATAAGCATCCTTTTATTTTTATATCGCCGTAATTTAAGAAAACCAAATTTTACTCGATAAGGTAAGTCAACATTTTATAGAGCACCACAGGGTGATATAAATGGATTATACGTTCATTAGTATATCATAAAAGAAGGTTTACTCTCCTCTAACACTGTCGCCCCTTGGCCCAACAGAAGTCGGTGCCTCCAGTAGTCCTTGCTCTGATATCTTCGCCGGCGCCCATCCTTTCTCGGAGGTGGAGATGAGGGTGGTAAGGGACCAGATCACGAGGCTGGGCAGCAAAATCAAAGTGTACCTCACCTTCCACTCGTTCTCCCAGCTGTGGATGTACCCCTGGGGCTTCACCTCAGACCTCCCTAGTGACTGGAAGGATCTGGTGAGCTAATCCTTGCTACTCATATTCAACTTATTATTAATTTTCGTAGCTTTTCTTACATTTTTCTTCACCTCTTTTCTCTTGCAGTCCTTTTCATATCTTTACACTTACTTCCTCTTCTTGTTTTCTTCTCTTCTGTTGCAATGTCTCGTGGTTTGAAACACTGACACATTGATCTGAAGGAGGTAAGTAAGTAGGTATGAAAGGTCAGCACTATTTTCTCGCCATCTGTTGTTGTAGCCTCCCTAACACCCTCAGTGGCTAATCTAGTGTTGTAATTCACTTCTGATTCTTTTTTACAGGATAATTTGGCTAAGGATGCAGTCAGTGCTCTTACCTCTGTCCACGGCACGACCTACGAAATTGGCTCCTCTACTAATACCATTTGTAAGTCTCTCTCCTTTATATTTTTCTTTCTCCTATTATTCATTACTATAGATTTGTTAGTTTTTTTTAGTTGTGCAAATCAATATAATTAATTTATTGTAAGTCTCTCTTCTTTTTATTTTTCTTTCTCCTATTATTCATTACCATTGATTTTTGAGTTTTTTTTTTTTATAGTTATGCCAACCAATAACATTAATTTCTTGCAAGTCTCTTTTCATAATAGTTTCCCTTCTCCTATTAATTATTTCTAAGTCTCTCTTCTTTATATATTTCTTTCTCCTATTATCCATCACCATTTATATTGAGTTTATAGTTATACCACACCGTTGATTTTGTTTTATTGATACAGATGCGGCAGCTGGAGGCTCAGACGATTGGGCTAAGGGAGTGAGCGGTGTTAAATACGCTTATACAGTAGAGCTTCGGGATCAAGGTAATTATGGCTTCTTGCTGCCACCTAACCAGATTATCCCATCAGGCGAGGAGACATTCGAAGCCCTTAAGGTCGTGGGTAACTTCGTCAAGGACACCTATAGCAAATAAGAAATCAAGCTGGCGATGAGACGAACTTTCTGCTGTGATGAAAAGAAAAGGAAATGAAAAAATGAAGATATATGGAAAAAAATGAACATTAAAATATGATACAATGAAATAAATGAGTCATGATTGTATTTGGTCTGTTTGTCCTTATGGCGTGTAGAAAAACATTATGACTGTTGTAGAGTTAAATTAGGTCTATCAGATGCT
>JAXIVD010007148.1:10000-21226 GCA_036785275.1 Cancer borealis
TAGCAGGTCACCGGCAAGGTCAAGAACTGGTAGCAGGTCACCAGTTAGATCAAGGACTGCCAGCCCATCCCCGGCAAGGTCAAGAACCAGGAGCAGGTCACCGGCTAGGTCAAGAAGTGGCAGCAGGTCACCAGTCAGGTCAAGAACTAGTAGCAGGTCACCAGTCAGATCAAGAGCAGGCAGCAGGACACCGGTGGGCTCAAGAGCAGGTAGCAGGTCACCAGTTGTGTCAAGAGCAGGTAGCAGGTCACCAGTTGTGTCAAGAGCAGGTAGCAGGTCACCAGTCAGATCAAGAGCAGGCAGCAGGACACCAGTAGGCTCAAGAGCAGGCAGCAGGTCACCAGTTAGGTCAAGAGCAAGTAGCAGATCACCAGTCGGGTCAAGAGCAGGCAGTAGTAGCCCCACAAAGTCCCGCAGCGGCAGTGGTTCCCCGAGCAGCAGAAAGAGGAAGTCATCCCCAGCAGGAAGTAGAAAATCAGCGTCACGTTCTCGATCCAGATCACCCGTTGGCAGCGACACAGAGGCGAAAAGAGGTGATGCTGTGTGCTGTGACCTTCACTCACTCACTCAATGTTTTTATCTTCTCTTAGCTTCCTCACATCCACTTCCCATGTTTTTTTCTGACTCAATCTTTATCCTTCATTATTTTATTACTCATTTTTTGATAATGTTTTCTATTGAATAAAAAAAAAAAAAATTGAAAAGTAAGGAAAAGTTGCAGGATTGTTTTAATATATTTCTTGTATTGTTATCATAGAGGAAATATATATCTTTGTTATCATTGTTATCTTTGTACAGGTGAAGGTGAAGGGAATGAGAGGAAGGCTTCTGATGATGACAGTGATGTGGAGATCGGAAGGTAAGTACTTTTTTTTAGATACTTATATAACTTTTTTCTACATAAACACCAATGAATATTTAACGAAACATGAAATAACTTAATAGGAATAATTTTTCAAGATGTATATATTTTTAAATAGTTTTGATCAGATGTTCTCAGGCTATTACAAAAGTTAGTTCAAATGTGTATCTTCAAAATCAATCGGATGGTCTGAAAAATAACAAATTTTTTTTTCTTTTCAGGAAACGGAGCCGTGCGGTGATGAGCGATGATTCTGATGGTGAGCCCAGGAAGAAGGCAAGATCAGATGATGAGGATGAGAATAGTGAGTGAGGATGATGAGGCACTTTTTTTTTTAATTATATATATATTTTATTTTTACATCATTCATGCCTTTCGTAATCTCAATATTTTCAGTTTTTTTTAATTTAACTTTTCTTCATCCTTTCTCTCTCTCTCTCTCTCTCTCTCTCTCTCTCTCTCTCTCTCTCTCTCTCTCTCTCTCTCTCTCTCTCACATCCTGTTTTCTTTCCCTAGTGGGCGCAGCGGACCTTTTCGGAGACGCAGACGACATTAGCGAAGACGAAGAAGAGAAGGAGAAGAGGAAGGAAAAGGAAATGGAACGACGCCGATCCAGGTCAAGGTCACCCAGATCAAGGTCAAGGTCACCGAGGTCTAGATCAAGGTCACCCAGGTCCAGATCAAGGTCTCCCAGGTCACGATCAAGGTCTAGGTCAAGATCAGGGTCACCTAAACCAGCGACTCAGGATGTAAGAGTTGGTGGTGGTGGTGGTGGTGGTAGTAGTAGTTATTATTGTTGTTCTTGCTAGTCATTATCATCATTGTTATTGTCATTCATTGTTATTATGATCATTTCTTCCCATCATTATTTTCCCCGTTTAGTCATTTCTGTTTTATTGACTCGAAAAAATTGATTGAGGAAGCGTAACTATCATCAAATGCTAGTCACACACACACACACACACACACACACACACACACACACACACACACACACACACACACACATTACCATTACCCAAGAAAATAAAATTACAAGAGCTAACATTTACCATCCGTTTTATCCATCCATATTCAATCCTTCACCCTATAACCACCTCACACTTCACCCTTACACTCTTAACACAGCCTCACACTTGCAGGAGGAGGACAAGGAGGATGAAGGCCCACCACCAGAGACCAGAATCGAGGCCGAGATACCCAAGATCAACACAGACCTTGGCAGAGACATTCACTTCATCAAACTACCCAACTTTCTCTCCATTGAAACGCGACCTTTTGATCCGGAGTTATATGAGGATGAAATTGAAGATGAGGAGACGTTAGATGAGGAGGGAAGAGCAAGGTAAGGGAGAGGAAAGAGAGGCACTGAGAGGAGATTTAGGAGAGGAAAAGAGAGATGTTTTAAAGGAAGGTTGAAAGAGAGACAGTTAGGAGAGGGAGAGAAGGTTAAAGGAGGGAGGAAATACTATATAAAAAGAGAAAGGAAAGGAAAAGGAAGGATGTTAAGTAAAGCAGATAAAAATAGTTTGTTATTAATCATCTCCACTACTCATCTCCACCACTCATCTCCACCAGGCTCAAGCTCAAGGTGGAGAATACAATGAGGTGGAGGACGGTGTTTGACAAGGAAGGAAATGCAGTCAAGGAGAGCAACGCCAAGCTTGTCAAATGGTCAGATGGCTCCATGTCCCTTCATCTCGGTTCTGAAGTTTTTGACATCTATAAGCAGCCTCTACAGGTAACAAGGGGGAAGTTGAGGCTGTGCTACTTGTAATTATTGGTCTTATATATATTTATTCACTATGGGTTCGGGTTTATATATTAGGAATGCAGTGGTTTGTTTATGTATGTAAATTAATTCACTAGAAGCTGCTTGTTTATTCAAAATTTAATGTTTTTTCTATCCTAAATCACACTAATGTATCCTTCTCGTTCTCTTTCATTACGTTCATTAATTATTTACAATCCACTTTCATTTTCCACTCATCCACTCGTTCATTCATCCACCCAGGGCGACCACAACCACTTATTCATCCGGCAAGGGACAGGGCTGCAGGGCCAGGCAGTCTTCCGCACCAAGCTAACCTTCCGTCCTCACTCCACTGACTCATGCACTCATCGCAAAATGATGCTGTCTTTAGCCGACCGCTCACAGAAGATCAGTGCCGTGAAGGTTTTGTCAAGTGTGAGCAGAGACCCAGAGAGCAGCAGGGCAGAAAGCATCAGAGTGAGTAGGAGAAGCAGGAGTAGCAGGAGAAGGAGATAGTAGAATGGCAAATTAAGATAAGTAATAGAGAGAATGATAGATTAGTAAGTATTGTGTTGTGGTGAGTAAAAGGAATAGAAATCAATGAATAAGAAGAAGAAAAGAGAAGGAATAGAAAGAAGCACAGTGACCATGTATATTTTCACAACTTACTCAAAAAAAAAATCTATTCCGTATCATCAAATTCGACTCAAATTATAAACCCTAAATTTACGCTGACACTCAAATCTTTTTTCACCAATCGATACACATTTATTTTCCTGCCATTTTCCCTCATTTTTCCTTCACCCACAGAGGGATGAGGACCGGCTGAAGGCTTGTATGCGCAGGGAAAACAAACAGAGGCGGGTGAAGGAGAAGGCATCCAGCCGGGGCCTGTCAGCCAACTACTTAGAGCCTGATAACTATGATGAAGACGTGGAAGGAATCTCCATCTCTGCCATCAAGAATAAGTTCAAGAAACAGAAGAATGGTAAATGTTGTCCCGTGTCTCTTGATATTTCTCTCTGTCGTTCTATTTTTGGAAAAGGGATACGGTTTCATTTGACTACGTAGTTATTAGTCATAGAACAGATATTCATAATGACAGTTGTAGAGTTGAATTAGGTCTATCAGATACTGCAATGATATCTCCTTCCCTTCCCCTCCCTCCCTCTCTTCCCTTTCTCCCTAACCTGCCCCCAACAACCTTCCCACCCTCATTCACCTTCTCCCTCAGAACGCACTCATATTTACTCATCCGATGAAGAATCTGACATAGAAACAGACAAAGTTAAGAGGTTAGAGAGAGCCAAGAACAACATCAAGGACTCAGAAGAAGAAGAATCAGGAACAGAAACCGAGGAAGAGGAGGAAGAGGATGAGGAAGACGAAGACGAAGAAGCAGAAGAGAGTGCAGCTGAGAGTAAGAAAAGCAGAAGCAAAAGTAGGAGCAAGAGTAAAAGCAAATCTCCAAGTCCGAGTCGTAGCAGGAGTGGAAGTAGGAGCAGGAGTAGTAGGAGTAGGAGTAGGAGTAAGAGTAAGAGTAAGAGTAGGAGTAGGAGTAGGAGTGGTAGCAGGAGTAGAAGCAGGAGTGGAAGTCGTAGTGGCAGTGGGAGTGGGAGTGGAAGTGATGCGGGAGGGAAGTCTGGCTCAGGCTCTGATAGTGAGTGAGAGAGAAAGAGAGTGTGATTGAAAAAGTGAGAGAATGAAAAATGAAAAGAGAATGAAGAGAATATGATTGAGAAAGAGAGAAAATGAAGATGATATAATAAATGAGTGAAAGAAAGTGAAAAGAAAATGAATGAGTGAGAGAAAAGGGACGAAGGAATGTAGAAAAGGAAATATATGATGTTTGAAAGGAGGAAAGATGTGAGTGAAGGAGAATTAATTATAAGAGAGAGAGAGAGAGAGTGATGCTGTTTCTAATATGTATGTATGTATGTATAATAATAGTATAGAAATAACTACCAATTTCATATGTATAAGATAAAAAAATAGTTCCCTTCTCTGCCTTATCATGTATTAGAGATATTGCATTAGTAGTAGTATTGAATCCCTTTGGAAAATATCTTGATTAATTAAATGAGGAGGGAAAAAAATAAATTAGATCTATGTCAAAATATGTCAAGTTAGGATTTATTTACTTTCAAAACGTCATTCATTAGCTTGAAATATTTTTGAATTATTAAAAAATCGAAAAAAATCAGTATCATATTAAACCGAATAGTCACATTTAATTTACTGTTTTTTTTTTATATATAAACTTTGAAAACCTTGTTATTTATATTACTTAAAATATTGAGGCATTACTTTGCTTTTCAATACATACATTTTATCTTTCATTGTATTGGCATTGTCTTTATCATCTATAGTCAATGCGTGTGTAAACTTTGACTTCTGAAATAGATCATACTGTATTTTAAAAGGTGTAATAAGTATGATTTATTCCCTCCTTTCTGGTCTAGATTATACCGCTAAGTGTGTTCAACTTCTATATAGTATTGTAGAATTTGACTTTATTTATTTATTTATTTATTTTATTTTGTATTTATTTATTTATTTTTTTTTTTATTGCCAAAGATAAATGATAGATGGTGTGATTTTTTTTGTCTGCGTGTGTGTGTGTGTCTCTCTCTCTCTCTCTCTCTCTCTCTCTCTCTCTCTCTCTCTCTCTCTCTCTCTCTCTCTCTCTCTCTCTCTCTCTCTCTCTCTCTCTCTCTCTCTCTCTCTCTCTCTCTCTCTCTCTCTCTCTCTCTCTCTCTCTCTCTCTCTCTCATACACCACCTTTCTCCACACACACACACACACACACACATATAATTCCTTCCATCACGCACACACACTTAATAAGGAAGATGTTTTGACTGTGAACTTTCCTGCAAGACAAAGCAAAATGTTCTTATGTTTGTTCATGAGACAAGGAGGAGGAGGAGGAGGAAGGAGGAGGAGGAGGGAGGGGATTCAATTCCTTCAAAGGGCAACAATAAACCTGTTTTTGTGAGGATGAATGAAAGGCTTGGCACCCCTCCCCTCCCCCCCTTCCCCCTTCCCCCTTCACCTCACCCACGCCCTTTGCCCCTCTCCCCCATCCCCTGCTGAGGTCAAGTCAAGATATTTGTCTGGGTCTCGCCTCGCGTGGGCTGGCTGGGTGGGTGGAGGGGGGTGGGGGTATAGACTGCTGGAAGGAGGAAGAAGAGGGAGAATGGAGGAAGATAAGATATTCGAGAAAGGTTTGGTGAAATTGACGTTTTTTGATAGTAATGATAATGATAATAATGGTGTATAAATTATTGGCTAGGAGTCATAATATAGTTTACTGAAAATAGTAATAATAATGATAATGATAATATGAATAGTAAATTAATATCACATGAAAATAAAACGAACATAACAATTAGTAACAAAATTTAACAAATACTAATGAAACATAGTCTTTTCATAAACAGTACCCCACACACACACACACACACACACACATATACATACATACATACACTTTTATCTAAGCTAATCTATGGCTATGTGTAAGTGGTTTTGATAGCTCTTACTAGGAGAGAGAGAGAGAGAGAGAGAGAGAGAGAAAGGTGAGTCACAGGTGAGAATGAATGGTTCCCTCACAGATTGCTTCCCCTTACCTGGCCAACTTTACCTCATTACTCATATCTATCACCTCACACACCCAGTCAGACAAACACACACACAGATGCACACACAGACTGACAGCCACCTACCTAAACTGATAGCCAGAGAGTAAGACAGCCAGCCAATTACACAGTCAGTTAACCAGTCAACTAGTCAGTCAGTCAGTTATATCCATCTATTCAGTCAACTGTCAGTCAATCATTCAGTCAGTCAGTTAACTCACTCACGATAAAAAAAAAATGTAATAAAGATAAAATAATAACATCTATTAAAACGCAATTACGAAAAAAAAGTATATATAAGTATAAATTTAAAAAATCCCCAAAAATCAACATAATTAGAAAAAAAAGACACTATAAAAATAACAATAATTAAGAAGTATAAATGGATGAGGTGAGGGAAAAAAAATTGTAACGGTGAAGAAGATACAGAAATGAAGGTGTGGGTTGGTGCCTTTTAATTGTATCACAGAACATTAAGAGGACGAGGAGGAGGAGGAGGAGGAGGAGGAGGAGACATGATAAAGATAACAACAACAAAACAAGATGAACAACAACACATTATTAATTAGAAAGCAAGTCAAACCGAACGGGAGACAAGGAAAATCTGGGAAAAATCAATAATGGAAAAAAAAAAAAAAAAACAGACAAAGGAGAAGAGAACAAACAACAATATTAATAATGCAACAAATACAAGAGAATCCAAAGGAACACAAACAGCAACATACCCTAGGGTCCCTGTTTGATATAACTACTCTACACTAACTACTTGAATGAGAGAAAGGATAGTACAGTGGAAGGCTCCTCCCCTCCCACCCACCCATCCCAGGAAAATAAGTGATACCATATGTAGAATAAAAAAAAAACATGGAATTTATGAGGAATGTGTGAAAAGAGATAAAATTTACATCCATTTTTTGTTAGTGTGTGAAAGTGTGACTGATTTTTTTTTGATGGAAGAAGAAGAAGAAGAAGAAAAAGAAGAAAAAGAAGAAGAAGAAGAAGAAGAAGAAGAAGAAGAAGTAACAGTATAAGTAGAAGAAAAACAAAAACAAAAACAAGAAGAGGAGGAAGAAGAAGAAGAAGAAGGAGGAGGTGGAGGAGGAGTAAGAATAATGAGGTGGTGATGATGATGACAGCCTCCAGACAGCCCCTTCCCCCCTTGCCGTCATCCCCACACACAGGTAAGCGTGTGTTAATCAAGCACACCTGAGCCCCTTTAAGGCAGGTGTCCAGGTAAGAATCAATTTATGACCACCGATGCAAAGGTGAGAAGACCTCCCCTTCCTTCCTTCCTTCCTCCTCCTCCTCCTCCTTCGCTCCATCTTCCTCCTCTCCTCCCTCCTCCTCCCTTCATCTATCTCTTCAACCTTTCAACTTCTCTTTCTTCTTCTTATTTATCATCTTCTTAGATCTATCCTTCTTCTTCTTCTTCTTCTTCTTCTTCTTCTTCCTCCTCCTCCTTCATCTTTCCTTCCTCTTTTTATCTTTGTTCCTCTTTTTCAATGTATTCTTTCTCTCCTCCTCCTTCTTATCCTCCTCCTCCTCCTCCTCCTCCTCCTCCTCCTCTTTCGTCTCCTGTTAGCTTTCCTTTATCTTAAATGTCTTCTGTTATTCTCTTTTATCTCCTGTTTTTCTTTATTCTCTCTCTTCTCTCTCTCTCTCTCTCTCTCTCTCTCTCTCTCTCTCTCTCTCTCTCTCTCTCTCTCTCTCTCTCTCTCTCTCTCTCTCTCTCTCTCTCTCTTTCCTGCCGTTCATGGTCTTTCTTACTTCTTTTTCTTCTTCTTCTTCCTCCTTCACCTCCTTCTTTTGTTTTTATTCCTCATTTATATTTCTTCTTCTTCTTATCGTATTATCTATCTTCGTGAGAGAGAGAGAGAGAGAGAGAGAGAGAGAGAGAGAGAGAGAGAGAGAGAGAGAGAGAGAGAGAGAGAGAGAGAGAGAGAGAGACAGAGAGAGCCACACCTGTCCCGTGACTCACACAGAGAATGAATGAATTCTTTTCCTTCGACCTTTTTTGGAACGGGAGAGTAAGGGGGAAGAGGAGGGAGGGAGGAGAAGGAGGAGGAGGAGGAGGAGGAGGAGGAGGAGGAGGAGGAGGAGGAGAAGGAGGAGGAGGAGGAGAAGGAGGAGGAGGAGGAGGAGGAGGAGGAGGAGGAGGAGGAGGAGGAGGAGGAAAAGGGAGAAGAGGATGGGTAAAGAGAAGAGAGAGGAGAGACTGGTTGTGTGGTGTGTGTGTGTGTGTGTGTGTGTGTGTGTGTGTGTGTGTGTGTGTGTGTGTGTGTGTGTGTGCGATTCATTTGCTTACATAAATATTCTTTCTCTTATCTCTCATTCTCCCTCTCTCTCCTTTGTGCTTTCTATTTTTTTTTCTCTCTCTCTCTCTCTCTCTCTCTCTCTCTCTCTCTCTCTCTCTCTCTCTCTCTCTCTCTCTCTCTCTCTCTCTCTCTCTTGTGTAATAAGGGCGAATGAACAGGTTCTATGAATGGCAAAAATATCTTAACCTGTTGGGTGATAATGTGTGGGTTGCTCTCTCGCTCTCTCTCTCTCTCTCTCTCTCTCTCTCTCTCTCTCTCTCTCTCTCTCTCTCTCTCTCTCTCTCTCTCTCTCTCTCTCTCTCTCTCTCTCTCTCTCTCATCATAATTATACACAAAATTTTAGGGTTCCTATAATGAGCCTGTCAAGGGGAATTGGATCCGCTCTTCACAGGTAACTAATTAGGTCTACAGGTAAGGTTGTAATGGCGTTCCCGGGTCTATAATCCAAACTTAAGGGATCAGATACGGTGTTCGATCCTTGTATGTGGTGATATGAAGAGGTGTTGAGGTCCTTTCAAGTGCCAATTAGCTGTGGTAGGGCAGGTAAGTGGGACATGGTTATACACTTAATTGAATCTCCTTATTAGTTAATGATTGAAGGTAGCAAGGGGACAGGTATGCTATCTAGGTTCACTTATATATACATTAAGTGTGTTTTAAGTATCTATATCAAGGTGACAGGTTGGTAATTGATAATATGTTGGATTTAATTAAACAGGTATTCATTACAGGTATATATGTAATTAACCATGTAATAACTAGTACTTTTTATATATGTAATTAACTGTAGTGCTGACAGGTAAACTTGGTACTGACAGCTAACTCATTAACCTATCAACTTATCACCTTGTAGCAATTAGCACCAGGTGAGACGGAAGTAATTAAGAACAAAGGTGTGTTGGGGTGAGGTGAGGGGGGGATAATGAGGTCATGAAGGAGGGGGCAAGGGGAGGCAGCACTGAGTAACACATGAGGTAGAGTGTCTGGGGGGGTAAATGAGGGGCAGGAGAGGTAGGGTAGAGGATGGGATGGGAAGGGGGGGAGAGACTTAAGGTAAAGAGTATGAGAAGCTGTGATTGGTCAGTTGTAACCCTCCTCCCTCCCCTTCCTCCATCCAATCTGTCCCTCCTCCTCCTCCTCCTCCTCCTCCTCCTTCTCCTTCTCCTTCTTCTTCTCCTTCTCCTCCTGTGGCAGTCTCTCTCCACTCGTCCAGCACGCGACACCTCCTGGATACTGAAGGAGAGGCAGGAAGAGGAGGACCATGAGAGGTGAAGAAGGGGTATGGCACTCAACGTCTACCCTGCCGCGGCTCTGGGCGTGGCACTAACACTGGCACTAGCCTCAGCCACGCCTCCACGCCCGACACCTCATCCCCACGACCGTACAACACCTACAGAAGCACATACGTCGTCTCAACCTCAACGCAAACTACAGAAGGATAACACGCCCACACGACTCCTCCACGCCCATGCAATCCTCATCACGCCCACGGGACACCCACGCCGCCACACGCCCGCCCACGCCCGTGCTATCAAGGGCATCAACCACCCACGCCCGCCGCCACATAAAGATAGAAAGTCGGGAAACCTTGCTGGTCCGCGCTATTACAAGGCGCTATCAGATAACACGGAGGAGAAAAGCGACAACATTAACCTGCGAGGAGGAGGAGGAAGAGGAGGAGGAGTGTTTAAGTGGATGCTACAGGAAAAAAGTGGAGAGGAAGCATCTCTTTCACCAAAGGAAAAAAAGTCCTCTTAAGAAAGTGTCTCGCCTTACATAACCCCGAAGAAAAAGAAGAAGAAGAAGAAGAAGAGGAGGAGGAGGAGGAGGAGGAGGAACCCAAAACAGGCCCGTTAAAAAGCCATAAAAACGCCACATATATAACAACATTAAAACCAACTACATATGAAAACAGAAAACGGAAATCCTCTGCAGGGGAACGACGAGGAGGAGGACGAGGAGGACGAGGAGGAGGAGGGTGTGGAGGAGTGAAGGATATTGTGGTGACGTGCAGGAACCCACAAGTGTCAACGCGGCAAGACCAAGGAAGATAAGTGGAGTGAAAAATGTGGAGGAAAGAAAGACGAGGAGGAGAGGGAGGAGAAGGAGGAGGAGGAGTGGTAAAGAGAGGAGGAGGAGGAAAAAATGGAGGAAGGATGACATTATGCGATGTAAACAAATTAAAATCGCATTGAGAGAGATGAATCGAGACAGACGAGACGCAAGAGGAGGAGGAGGAGGAGGAGGTGGAGGTGGTGGTAGTAGTAGTGGTATAGGGACCTCCACCCCCCACCACGCACACGACTCCACCAACCACGCCCACGACACCCCCATGCACACGCCCATCCAAGCCCATTGCATCACCAGAGCGTCAGACGACCACGAACACGACATCGTTTACTAAGAACAGAATCCACAACACCCACGACTCCTCACGACTCCCTACGACCCTACCACAGATTCCGCCGCCCCCCCTCCGCCCGGAATATCATCACCACGCCCATCATAACCTCTGGAATGGCTAAGGGGTCGTTAAATGGGCGGCCTCGTCATAGGTTTCAGGGTCCTCTTAGAATACCTATCTTTGGCTTCCCTGAAATTATTAGTCTCCCCTCCTGCTCGTCCCCCCCCCCTCCCCTCTTGCCTAGTAGAGGG
>JAXIVD010007149.1:0-21219 GCA_036785275.1 Cancer borealis
ATATATTATATTATATATATATATATATATATATATATATATATATATATATATATATATATATATATATATATATATATATATATATATATATATATATATATATATATATATATATATATATATATATATATATATATATATAGTGGATACTTGCAGTGCCAGTGCCCCATTGTATGAGTAATTTGCTTAACGAACTGTGGCTTATAAATATTTTTGTCTTGAAATAAGAGTGGAAATCTGCAGTATGAGCAAGATTCCTAATAGCCGCAGAGAGTTGGCACTGAGCTCACACACGTTCCCCCAACAGTAACAATAACAATAACAGCCTCCGCAACATCGTGATCGTTTTGTATTAGTGATTTTTCTGTTTCGTGGCTTTTTTGACATTATTTTGTCCTAATAATTGTGTTAAGCCATGAGTCTGAAGAAATTTAATACAAAGCATTGTGCTAATAAGAAGAAAAAGATTATTACAATAGAATTGAAGAAGGAAATAATCAAAAATTATGAGAGAGGAATGAGTGTAGTGGACTTAGCAAACCAATAAGACCAAAGCAGAAGCGTCTGGATGCAGCCCTTCATCTTTAACATACTCTGCCCACAATCAGCTGATGTACCTAGGCTCTGCCTCCCTCGTTCCTCTCACTTTGCGAGTCGGCGTCAGTGACTCAGTGTTGAAACCACCATGGAGACTAATAAGTGTGTGTAGCATCTTCTTCCGAGGTTAATACTTACATATCAGATAGAATTAAGGTTGTGGGGTTTTTAAACATTAAAAGGGTACTGGCTAAGGGGAAAAAAATTTGGTATAAAAAAAATCCCGCTTGTCGCCAGACCCTGTAAAGAAGATAGTAGGAGAAATAAAAAATGGGGGGGGCAGTTCAATTTAGTATGAGAGGTGTCTTGACACTCTTCTTTTGAAAGAGTTTAAGTCATAGGCAGGTGGAAAAACAGACAAAGGAAGAGAGTTCCAGAGTTTACCTGTGTAAGGGATGAAAGAGTGAAGATACTGGTTAACTCTTGCATTAGGTAGATGGGCAGAATAAGGATGAGAAGAAGTAGAAAGTCTTGTGCAGCGAGGCTGCGGGAGAAGGAAGGCATACAGGTAGCAAGTTCAGAAGAGCAGTCAGCATGAAAATAGCAGTAGAAGATAGATAAAGATGCAACATTGCGGCGGTGACTTAAAGAGTCAAGACAGTCAGTTAGAGAAGAGTTGATTAGACGAAAAGTTTTGGACTCCACCCTGTTTAAAAGAGCTGTATGAGTTGAGCCCCCCCAGACATGAGAGCCGTACTCCTTACATGGGCGGATAAGGCCCCTGTACAGAGCAAGCAGCTGAGAGGGAGAGAAAAATGGACGCAGACACCATAGGACACCTAACTTTTTGGAAGCTGATTTAGCAAGAGTAGAGATATGAAATTGCCAGTTTAGATTTTTAGTAAAGGATAGACCGAGTGTGTTTAATGTGGAGGAGAGGGGAAGTTGAGTGTCATTGAAGAAGAGGGGATAGTTATCTGCAGAGGTGGGCAATCGGATTTGGAAGTCCGATTATCCGATTATCCGATTAATCGGACTCGCATTTTCGAATCGGATAATCAAATCGGACTAACCCCCGCCAAACGAATCGGATAATCGCAATCGGACTGCCGAAAATTTAAAGCGATTTGCGATTAATCCAGGTCGACGTCGTCTTTGTATTTTCGCAATAGCAGTTTCTTAATAAATTTTTCTATATTTTTCTCAAGTAAATATTTTTTTGCTTTATTCTATTCACACTTTAGTATTTTCTCTATAATATAATGCGCAATATATCATGATTAATTATTAAATCATATAAATTATAATAAAAAGATTATATTTTACAAGTATAAAGTTGGTATAATACGTGTTTAGTTCTGGTTTTTCGTACGCGTCTCATCGGTTAAGTGACGCGCCGCACCAGTTTAGAGCCAGTCGTCATGAGAGGAAGTGCTGCTGCTGCTGCTAGGGCAAAAAAGCATTAAATTCCCTTTAGAAACATTGAAAATAGCTTTAAAAACATTGAATCGCTTTTAAAAATATCGAATCGCTTTTAAAAACTTTAATCGAAATCGGATAATCGCTAATCGGACTTAGATTTTTTGGCAACCGAATCAGATAATCGAATCGGACTTGACGAGCTGGCGAATCGGTAATCGCTAATCGGACTTCAATTTTTTCGAATCGCGCCCACTGGTTATCTGGAAGGTTATGTCGAGTAGATAGTTGTAGAAATTGAGTTTTTGAGGCATTGAACAAAACAAGGTTTGCTCTGCCCCAATCAGAAACTAGTGAAAGATCAGAAGTTAAGCATCCTATAGCATCTCGTCTTGAGTCATTTAATTCTTGTTGGGTTGGGCGTCGGTTGTACAACGTTGAAAAATGCAAGGTGGTGTCATCAGCATAGGAGTGGATAGGGCATTGAGTCAGATTTAGATCATTGATGAATAATAGAAAGAGAGTGGGTGATAGGACAGAACCCTGAGGAACACCACTGTTGATAGTTTTAGGAGAAGAACAGTGATCGTCCACTACAGCAGCAATAGACCCGTCGGAAAGGAAACTGGAGATGAAGGTACAGAGAGGATAGAGTCCGTAGGAGGGTAGTTTAGAAGTTAAAGATTTATGCCAGACTCTATCATGCAATATATATCAACTTCCAGAAACTATTAAAAACATTTTTTTGAATTTTTTTTATATCTACTGCTTCAGTAGGGAAGACTGTAAGATCTGGTTCTAGCCTCGCAGGGTTAGGTTAGGTTAGGTTGGGGTGGGGTTAGGGTTAGGTTAGGTTAGGTTTCTTGAAATTAAAAAGAATCATACTTTGCCCAGAAATAAAGAGTCCGTGCCTCAAAATTAGTAGGCTAACCTAACCTAACCTTAGCCTAACCCCACCCCAATCTAATCTAACCCTGCGAGGCTGTAACCAGATCTTGCAGTCTTACCTACTGAGGTGGTGGGTATATAAAAACTTTTTAAAAATGTTTTTAATAATTTCCGAAAGTTGATATATATTGCATGATATTCTGCAACCTTAATTCTATCTGACATGTAAGTATTAACCTCGGGAGATGATACACACACTTATTAAACTCCATGGTGGTTTTAACACTGAGTCACTGACACCGACTTCACGAGTGAGAGGGAGGAGGGAGGCGGAGCCTAGGTACATCAGCTGATTGTGGGCGGAGCATGTTAAAGATGAAGGGTTGCACCCAGACGTTTCTTCTTTAGTCTAATTGGCTTGCTAAGTCCACTACACGCACTCCTCTCCCGTGGTTTTTGATTATTTCCTTCTTCAACTCTATTGCAATAATCTTTTTCTTATTATTATTTTGCCATTTTGCTTGCATATGTTTTACATATTTTTATTTTTAGCATCCTTTGAAAAATCCAGAATTTCTTGACAATCTCCCTCTGAGGATTCATTGTAATAACCATATCATCAAGAGGGCAATTATTTTTCTGAAGTATGATGCTGAGAATAAATAATATTTTAAACTGCTTTAACAGTGGTGGTAAGATGTATTATTCCTATTGTTTCATGATTTTCCTATTGCTTATATTAATCAAAATTCACTACTTCAAATTCATCTTAATCTATAAAAAAATTTTCATTTCCAGTGATGACTTTACGGAGTGGTGTGCTGACTGGCTGCGTGAAAACCCAGAGAAAGCATACTTGGGATTTGGAGTTCTAGTTGTGATAATCCTAGGAATAGTGTTCTTTAGTCTAAAGTCTTCAGCACATGCTGCTGCAACTGTCAGTAAAAAGGCGAACAAGAAAAAAATATAATTTGCTAAATTGTGCATTTCATGTGCCAGAGACAAGTAGCACTAAAGAATTATTTATTGTTGTGATATGAAATGAATTACATTCTCGTAGTCCAGGGAAAACTTTGCCTATATGAGAGTACATGGCAGAATGTTGTATTAAAATGACTGATTTGTACTTTTTTACTAATAGGTATGTTGTAATCCAGTCATATTTTTGACAGAAGTATGTAGATTATTATCACTATACAGATTTAGGTATGCAAAAACTTAATTTTTGGTATATCAACATTGTATGTTTGTGTATGGCTAATTTACGAGTCAGTATTCAACAGCAATTCACATATTGGCCCTTTTAGTTCATGTTTAAACAAGATTTTTTTCCAGTTCTAAGTTCATGGAGTTTCATTTTAATACATGTTTGGTATGAAGAAAATGCATTGTGATATATTTTGTAAAAATTATGTTGGTGGTGGTATTTTTACTTATACTCTGGAGAAGTGCACTTTCATCGAATTCAGATGGTTTTTCACACACAAAAAACCTGTATTTTGTTTAGCATCCACTACAACTCAATAAATGTTATTTGCCAAGCTCAGTGAGTAGCTGTGTATGTAGCAAAACTTCAGATTAATCTAAGTCTGTTTCTCAAAAAAATATGAAAATTAATTAATTGATAAAATATCTTGAACCAAAACCAGTCTTTTATGTACTTCGTAAGAATAATGGATTAATCCCAGCACCTCTTTACATCTATTTGAAATCTATTTGAGGAGAGAATTTTAATACTTTGGCATAACCTCCAGGCCTCGAGGATTTAAGATCAAGGGCTGTAGAATTGAGTCATCTAAAGGTTACAGTTTTAGTGTATCCTATCTTAAAGCCTCCTCTGCTAATAAAATTTTATACAATATTGGTCATAAAGTACATACAAATTAAGTAAAAGATAAATATCACCTATTTCCCAGTAGCCAGTCATTTACTCTTTATAAAATACTGCACTGTTTTTTATTAAAGTTTACATCTGACACAATCAGGGTGTGTAAACTAACGTTGCTGGTGCCACGTATGACATCTTGGCTGCAGCAGCTTACCAGGTGACTGAATGACGGCTCGCGTGGTGATCTGAGCCCATCGTAGTGGCTGTCGCAACTCTTACAGGTGACTCACTTTTTCCACCTGCACTTTATACACCACTGTGAGTCCCATAGCGTCACAACGATGTTGAAGGGTGTGCAGGCGTGTCTCATGTCTGGCATCGCTGTCTGTAAGGAGCCTTGCCGCACGGTCTTGTACTTTGTCCAGTTGGATGAGATGTTTCTTTGCAACGCTCACCCATGCCAGACAAGTGAACTCCAAGGAGGAGCACACCTGTGCCTTGTAGAGTGTCTCCAGACCTCTACCATCGAGAAGCCATGACATTCTCCTTAGAGATGCCAGCTTCCCGGAGGTCTTCCTGGCAAACTGCTCAATGTGGGTTATGAAGGTTAACCCACGATCATAAGTGACCCCCAATACTTTCACTTCGTCCTGTGGCTTAAGCATCACCCCATTGAAGTTAAGGCGCAGGGCTGTACTTGACCGTGAGACCAGGAGCAGCTGTGTTTTGTGCGGGGCAAACATTATTTACCACATGCAACGATGCGGCTTAGCCTGGGATTCAGCTGGGACACAGTGATGCGCTCTTTCTTTTGGTCATAGCTCTGGGCCAACATGATGTCAGCATAGGTCTTGGGACTGGAGATGAGGTGCAATAGGTCATTGAGATATGTGTTCCGAAGCAGGGGGCCGAGGCAGCTTCCCTGTGGAATACCTGCTTTGATGGGCTGCACATCAGACTCCCAACCACTGACAGTCACTTTAAGGTGCCTGTCACTCAGGTAATCTTTGAGAAGTGGTATGAGTGCCCCATTTATGCTAGTAGCCCAGAATTTTGTGAATAAAGGCCCTTCCACACGAGGGATATGCCCAACGGGCACTGGGTGTAATTTTCTTGCCTTTAAACAGTGTTACCAGATCAATCAGTCCCAGGCAGGCAGTGGGCACAGACAGGCGCACCTGTGAGTTGAAGCAGATGGCGAACATCAGGCAATGGGCAGTGGGCTAAACTTGGTGTCAGAGTGCAGGAGGACAACATGGGACATAAGAATTGGCGGCGGACAATTAAAGCTAAATGTATAGCTTTGTCTACCATAATGATTGCTATATGCAGGAAGAAAAAGGACAGGAAACAGAAGAAACAATGGTGTAAAAAGTGGTTGGAAAATAGAAGAACATTGGGAAGTCATGTGATACTTTTACATGAAGTAGAAGATGGCCATCACAGTGACTTTAACCACTATATGAGAATGGACCCAGGTAACTTTTATAGACTTCTAGCAACTGGGCACGGGAATTTTGATAGTTTGCCTGTGGTTTTCTCGTTTATGATGTTATCTACAGTGGTGGTTGCCACCCACCCACAAAATTGGTAAGAGTGTTTGCCTATTGTGTATTTGCCTCTCGTGTGGAAGGACCTTATGCTATACGCGGTCAAAGGCACCTTCAATATCAAGTGCCATGACAGCAGTGGTTTTGCTTTGGTTCAGAGCAGCACTGAGGTCAGAGGCCAATGGCAGGTGCAAGTCTGCCACTGATTGCCATGAACAAAGAAAATGGTGCCTTTCTAGGTGGTCTGTAACCCTGGCTACCACCACACTTTCCAGTAATTTAATTAGTGCTGGCAGCAAGGACACAGGGCGATAATTTTTCAAGACACTTTTCCCACCTGTTTTATGCATGGGCACCACATAGCTCGTTTTCACACTTTGGGCCACGTACTGGTTTGAAGACCTCTCTCTCTCTCTCTCTCTCTCTCTCTCTCTCTCTCTCTCTCTCTCTCTCTCTCTCTCTCTCTCTCTCTCTCTCTTCTCTCTCTCTCTCTCTCTCTCTCTCTCTCTCTCTCTCTCTCTCTCTCTCTCTCTCTCTCTCTCTCTCTCTCTCTCTCTCTCTCTCTCTCTCTCTCTCTCTCTCTCTCTCTCTCTCTCTCTCTCTCTCTCTCTCTCTCTCTCTCTCTCTCTCTCTCTTCTCTCTCTCTCTCTCTCTCTCTCTCTCTCTCTCTCTCTCTCTCTCTCTCTCTCTCTCTCTCTCTCTCTCTCTCTCTCTCTCTCTCTCTCTCTCTCTCTCTCTCTCTCTCTCTCTCTCTCTCTCTCTCTCTCTCTCTCTCTCTCCTCTCTCTCTCTCTCTCTCTCTCTCTCTCTCTCTCTCTCTCTCTCTCTCTCTCCTCTCTCTCTCTCTCTCTCTCTCTCTCTCTCTCTCTCTCTCTCTCTCTCTCTCTCTCTCTCTCTCTCTCTCTCTCTCTCTCTCTCTCTCTCTCTCTCTCTCTCTCTCTCTCTCTCTCTCTCTCTCTCTCTCTCTCTCTCTCTCTCTCTCTCTCTCTCTCTCTCTCTCTCTCTCTCTCTCTCTCTCTCTCTCTCTCTCTCATATCACATCACAAGTGGCGAGTCTCATGCAAGGCCATCGGGGTGCAGAAAGTTTCACACTGGCTGTAGACAGGTTCGGCACATCAGGTGTGGCTGCTGTGAACCTCTTCCACAGCCTTGCTGTTCTGGCTTTGAATGTCTGCTGGTGCTGCCTCGAGTGCAAGCAAAGCACTTTCACCGGCTTGTCACTTGTCAGTGCAGACCTGGTCCATCTCAAGACGGGGCGAGGAGCAAGTCTCAGCTGGCCCTGAACCCTGTGGAACTGAGGCTTGAATGGGGGAAGGCCTTGATGACTGCCCGTTGATCACCACCTAGACAGTCCTTTTCTGGAGGTAATCTTGGAGCAGCACCAGCAAGTCACCCTGGATGCCGTTGGCATGAAGCTTCTCGACAAACCCCCTGTGCCAGACCTTGTCAAAGGCTCTAGGAATATCCAGGGCCTCCACGAGGGTGTACAGGCCCTCGTCCAGGGCTTCCTGCCAGTCTTTGGAGAAGAGGAGGGGGGAAGTCTGAGGGAGAGCAGCCGGGCCTGAAGCAAAACTGTCTGTCTGAGAGGAGATGGTATTCACTCAGATGTTGACAGATGATTTCAGCCACAATCCTCTCCAGCACCTTATCCACCACAGAGCAAGGAGACGGGCCTGTAGTTGCTGGGGTCAGACCTCGAGTTCTTGTGGACTGGGACTACTCGTGCCTCCTTCCGTTGTGATGGCCATTTGTTTTCCCTCAGGCAGGAGGTGAAGACAATGGAAAGAGGACCTGACAGGTTCTTGGCACACTGTTTGAGAAGCCATGGGCTGACATCATCGGAACCGGTCAGCTTAATCATATTCAACGCACTGAGTAGCCACTCAACCTATTCGCTTGTCACAGACACAGTAGTGACAATGTGGTGGGTTTCCAGCTGAGGTGGAGGTCGTCCTAGATTGTTGACCCTCATTTGGTTGGCAAACAACTCGGTGAAGACTGAAGCCTTGTCTCCGCTGCTAGTGGCAGAGGTTCTGTCAGGACGGCATCACGGTGACTCATCCCCTATCGCTCCTTGACGAAGCTCTATCTAGTCTTGTTGCCAACTCCTGGGCTGCAGAGTATCCTCTTCAGGTCCTCTCTCTGTTGGTTCCTCGCCCAGATAGAGGCAGGGGTCATCCTCTTGCAGGTATCATGGTGCCTTGCCCTGTTGTGATGTGACGGGTGCCGCTTGGACCTCAGCCAGGCAGGATGCTTGGCCTCGGCGGCAGTCCTGCAACGATAACCAAACCAAGCGGGATCACCAGGTCTGATGAGGTACGTCCGGCTGGGGACATAATGCTGCTGGAAAGCAAGGAGCTTGGTGGTGAGTGTGCGAGTCTTGGCCTCAGCGTCCTCCACTGAGAGAGCCTCCCAGCCAATGTAGTGCAACGCATACTTCATGGAAGGACAGTCTGCTCTGTCCCAGAGCCAGATGATATGCTGAGCAGCGTCTTTCCTCGCCATGCTCAGCTGAACCTGAGCCAGAACGGCATAGTGGTCTGAGCTGCCTACTGGTCCTAGCGGCTGGTAGACGATGCTGGTCTTGGGAAAGTCTAACAGTACAGTGTCCAGCAACCCTCCCCTCTCATGTGGAGGGATGGTGACATGGTTGACAAGGCAGGAGGTTATTGAAGGCTTCCTACTCCAGGTGGAAGTTCAGGTCCCCCACTACCATCACATGGGAACATTTGTAACGCAGGAATATTGTGTCCAGCTCCCCCATCAAGAAATTCAACGGGGAGGATCCCTGCCTAGGAGGGCAGTACATGATCCACAGGAGGAGGCCGCTGCTGTCTGCCAGTACCACCTTGAAGAAGAGTGCCTCCGTCAGATGAGGCAACACTACCTCAAGCTCCTGCATTTGGAGGCCATCCTTAAAATAGGTAGCCACACCACCTTCTGTCCTGTTCTCCCGTTCCTTCCTCACCCAGTGGCAGTAGCTGGATATCTTGCCAAACATCAGCTCCACCTCACGGTAAAGCCACGTCTCTATCACAGTGACAATGTCAGCTTGATGACAGCACAAAGTTGTGAGTGAGTTGGTGCGGAGCCCCCTTACATTGGCCAACACCACAGTCAGGTTTGAGGTGAGGTATCTGCTCCCTCGTCTTGCATCAGTCTAGTTATCGTGGTGGTGGGGCGAGACTGGTTAGTGTTTGTCCTGCCAGGGCGGGATGTTCCAGGCGAGGTGCTGTCTTGGTTGTGGTTAATAACCTGGTGCCTCTTGCTGAGAGAATCTACCACCACTTTGAGAATGCCCCTGATGAACTGAATCCTTAAGGTTGTGGATTTGTCCTTTGCCCAATGCAGAATCCACTGCGCCTCGTAGTTGAGGGACAAAGAATGAGTCCCTCCTTGATGTGCCAGGTAAGCAAGAGCTGTGGTGTTGTCTGCGAACACCCCCACTATCTTGTCCCGTAGAAGGTACTCGAAGTGGAGAAGAGCTAGCTTGACGGCCCTCAATTCCAGGAGGTTGAAGTGAGAAGCCACTTCTTCCTTGGACTGCATCTCATCTGCAGAGCGTTGCAGGAAAGAGCAGTCCCATCCTTCTGTTGTAGCGTCTGTGTACCACAGGAAATCTGGAGACCCCTCTCAGAGAGCCTGGTCAGCAAGAAGGTTGTGTTCCTGTGCCCACAGCTGGAGATCTTGGAGAAGGTCGGGGGTCCATGCTACATGAGCGGTGTCTTCTTGAGTTGTGTTGGATCAATGAGAGTGAAGATTAAGTTGTAGGCTTCTCATGCGTAAGCGGGCTCCTGGCACCAGATGGATAAGTGAAGCCATGTGCCCCAGCAAGGTCATCTACTCCTTGGCGGTAGAGCTCTGAGAAGCCGTGAAAACTTCCAGAAGAGCAAGAAGATTGTCCACTCAAGCCTGCAACGGAAAAGCCTTCAAACAAGAAGGCAGAATGTCCACTCCCAGAAAGACCATCCTCTGGCCTGGTTGCAGGCTGGACTTCTCTCTATTGATGCGCACTCTTAACTTGCGCACAGCCGAAGCAGAGTCTGTGCCGAGTCTAATGCCCTCTGTTGTGGCTCTGCTAGTAGAAACCAGTCGTCTAGGTACTGGAGAAGGCGGATGCCCCTCCTGTGTAGAACTGACGAGATGGGCGCCTGGTAAACACCTGGGGAGCCGTAGAAAATCTGAAGCACAACGCCCGATCCCTCCATCCAAACCAAAGGTATCGGCAGCTTAGAGGAAGTATTGGCACTTGCAAGTAGGAATCCTTCAGGTCGACTGACACCATCCAGTCGCCTCGCTTGATGGAAGCCAACACCGTCTTCACCGTTTCCATCCGAAACTTTGTGTTAAAGACGTGCTTGTTAAGAAAGGAAAGGTCGATGACTGGGCGAAAGCCCCCAACGCCTTGGGAACCACAAAAAACCTGCTGTAGAGCCCCGGTGAAGAAGGGGCCTCCTCCACTGCGCACTTGTCTAGCGAGCCGTAACTTCCGACTCCAAGGCTTTGTCTCGCTCGGAAACTGCTGAGTAGGAGACCAAGTGCAGAAGAACATCTGACAACGGAGAGGAGGAGTGGAAGGTAATCTTGTATCCATTGCGGAGGGATGCTGCGAAGAACCGGCACGAGGACAAGAAATGTAAGAGGTCAATGGGCGCGGATGCTTCTCAACAAGTGGTGTACCCGGCTTCGGCCTCGGCTTGATGAGGGACTTGGCAGCTGCCTCTGTGAACGAGACCGAAGCTGCTTTCTCTGCCTGAGCTATGGCCTTGTCCACACGAGAGTCCTCAAAGAGAAACCCTGAGTTTATAATGGACCTGTGCAGGTTTGCCTTGGAGGTGGAGCTGAAGCGCGGTGGTAGGCAGAAGAGAAAAGACTCCCTCCTCGCTGCCCTTGTATTGGCAATAGCCACAGTCGTCAACCGTGCTTGGTCCAACATTACCCTTTGGATACTCTAAAGATGATCCAACATAGCTCTGTACGGAAGCAAATCTGTCTCTGACAGGGAGGGGGGGAAACGAAGATTCCCATCAGCCAAAAGAGAAAACTCTGCGTCCCTTGGATGAAGAGCAGCGCCTGCTTCAGTCTAGTCATCGCCCCCTGTGAAAACTGACTCTCGGTTGCCTTGGCCGACCAAGAGATGAGCCAAGTCCGGGTTAACCTTGGCAGCCTTGCTCCTACCCTCGTCAGCGCCTATCTTATAGGCTCTGTAATACCTGCAGCAGGGTAGTTGAGAAACGAGGGTTTGGTAGACTCGTTGACATGGGCGGGATTCGAGAAAGCCCGTTGCATCATGAAATACAGCCTGTGCCCTCTTCAGTTGAGGGACGGAATGAAGAACCTCCCTCTGTAGGCCCAGTGTAGTCGGAGCAGAGACCTGGGTAAGAGGAGCACCGGCCTCCTGGAACCTCTGACACACGAACTCTATCATCTCTGTAAAGTTAGGGGAAGAGTCTGGAGAAAAAGCGCTGTCCTCCGACGAAATCTCTTCTCTCTCCTCCCCCGTCTCTATATGACATCGCTCACGGCACATAGAGGGACGAGGCCCTTGAGAGGGAGGAAGGAGAGGGATGATGAACGAGGCACCGAACCATCTTTGCGAGGCAAAACAGGAAGGAAGGTGGCAGGAGAAGCTGTCCTCCGCCCACCTAACTAGACGAGGAACGACAAACTAAACCGTACTTCTCTCTTCCATGTGTTGGTGCATCGTGTGTCCGTGTCAAGTGAGGGGTAGAGGGAGAAATCACTCTCCGCCTTTTTCTCTCCCACCGATGACAACGCTTCTCCCTTCTGTCGTGAGTGGTGGTGAAACGACACACGGGGCTGGCCTTGTGTCACTAGGTCTGGCCTCATGCGCTTGGTGGACAAGGGAGAGGGGCATAGGTATAAGCTCTTCCGTACTCCTTCTCCCTTTGACCAAATGGTAGGAGACGCACCTCGTCCCATGGTAAACCACAAACGGTCGGACCCTTACCCGTGGGTCATAGATGGGATAGTGGCCTACAACCTCGCTTAGATCACATCTGAGTCGATGGTGGTGGAATGACGCACGAGGCTGGCTTTGTGTCACTAGCTCTGCCCTTATGCGCTTGGTGGATGGGGGAGAGGGGCATGGGTATAAACTCTTCCGTACCCCTTCTCCCTTTGATCGAGTGGTAGGAGACGTACATTGTCCAGTGATAAACCACAAACGGTCGAATCCTCACCTGTGGGTCGTAGATGGGCTAGCAGGCCTATAACCTCGCTTAGATCCACATCCGAGTCCTGAGACGAGAGAAGACTCGATGAATCAGACAACGGGCTTCCCTCCACCTCTTGTTGGGACAAATGTGTGTTCGACGGAGCGGCCGACTGGGCAGCGCACGCCAGATGAGCACTTGTTGGCTCGATCCCCAAGCTAACCTCCCGTGACCCCTCGGCTAAGAGTGCCTGTTGCACTCTGCTGGTTGCCGCGGTCTTTGGGAGGCTCGGTCTGTCATTTAGCAGACTCTCTGCTTGAGGCAACGAACATGCTAGAAGGAGGTACATATGGAAAGGCAAGTATGCAGCTGACTAGCTATCACCTGGAGAACATAACCTGCACAGACAGGCTACTTGTCAGGAATGAGACAAGCTGGTAGGAAGACCTGAGCCTGACTGGGAAGCAGAATCGTGGGGAGCAATAGAACCTACAGTAGACAGTGACTCCACCTGCTCATTACTCCGCACAAAGCCTTTGCTACTCTCCTTCTGGCTACCTGATGGGGGAGGCTCCTAAGGGGCTGCATCACACGAACCCTTACCCTTGTCATCACGGGCCCTTCTACTCGAAAGCTCGAGCTGATACTCCCTGACTCCTTCCACCATCGCCGAATCCCAAGACTGACACTCCTGACATCTTGAGTTCTAGGCATAGTAACCACGGCAAGTAATACATACAGTGCAGGTCCTTTTCCTAGCGCCAGTCAGAGCAGTCACCATGGGCCCGGGAACAGCCGGTGGTGAAGAGGCCAGCAAAGTAGTTCCCTCCTGGGAACCAGATCCGCTATGCTTTTTTAACTCTGGTGGTACCTGCAGAGGCCCTTCCCGGTCTGCTGTGTCCAGAGAGAAGGAGCTCCTAGAGGCCATAACGAAAAAACAAACACCCAAATGACGGGAAGCTTCAATTGTTTACACTGTAAGCTTCCAGCTAGGAATGGGAAAATGGAGGGTGGAAGGAGATAGGTCCCAGAGGCGCACCTCTAGGGGGTGGGTTGTTTTGGTGGCGGGAAGCGAAGGATTAACACCGTAGACTTATTCCTAGGCTAGGAGGAACCGGTAATAATGTGAAACAAATAACTATTCACAAAGGACGGGCGATCGCCCGCCTCTGCAAGTAAGCGTGACACACTCGCCTTTGCGTCTTTATAATCACCTTCGTCTTTTTTACCTATTACATTTACGCAAGAAGAGAAGACTTGTGAGCCTGACCTGCTGAGAGGAGGACGTGCTGCTACTCGCTCGTGCTACAAGGGATACTAGGTTGTATTATCCATTACAGATATTTTATTGTGTTTTTGTGTGGCAACACAAGGGATACCAGGCTATATTTTTACCATAAGTATTTTATTGTGTTTTGTGTACATTTTTGTGAAAAAGTATTTAGATGGCTGAGTGCGTAGTACTCAATATAGGCGAGGAGGTTACAGGTATGGAGGGTGGAGTGGTGAGATGTGGTTCTTGTGGAATGGAGAGACAATGTAAGGTAAGTGGATGTAAATTGTGTGAAGTGTTAGCTAGAAATGTAGCCTTAGAGGAAGAGGTTAAGGAGGTGAAAGTTTCGTTGGCACAGACGAGACAACAGTTATTAGAGCTAAGGCAGGAAGCTAGCGTCAGGTCACGAGACTCAGGTCAGGTTAGATCAGGTGACTCAGATCAGAGACAAGGGGGGAATAGTTGGAGGATTGTGGGTAGGGGAGGGAAGGGGAGCGTGAACCCTCCCTTGTGTGAGGTGGAATTTCCTCCCCTGGGTCAGGTAGAGTGTAGCAACAAGTTTGGCTTGTTAGCTACACAGGAAGAGGAAGAGGTGGTGATAGAAGTAGGAGCAGGTGAAGGGGACAGGACACCCAAGGCAAAGATAGTGAAGAGGAAGTTAGATGGGAAGGAGATGAAGGAGGGTGGAAAGGTGAGGAAGAACAGGGAAGGGTTAGAAGGGTCGCAGGAAGTGTTAGTTCTGGGTGACTCTAGGATTAGGTATTTAGACGAGACCTTCTGTGAAGCCGACAGGGCAAGGAGGATGACGTGTTGTCTTCCTGGGGCCGGAGTACAGGACGTGGTAGAGAGATACAAGAAGGTTGTGGAGGGGACAGGGAAAGAGGCGTTAGTGGTGGTTCACTTGGGCGTGAACGATGTAGGCAGGGTAAGGTCAGAGGAGCTAGTGCTTAGGTATAGGGAGCTTCTGAGGGAGATAAGGGAGAGTAGTAGGAGGTGTATAGTCTCAGGGGTGCTCCCTGTACAGGGGGTTAGAGGCTGGTGGCTCTCACATGCCCTTGGCCTGAACGAGAGGTTGATGAGGATGTGTGGGGAGGATGGGGAGGTTTTATGGATGAGTGGAACAGGTTCTATGGGAGACAGGAGCTCTATGCCAGGGATGGTGTACACTTCAGTAGGAAGGGAGTACAAGAACTTAGGGCCGATTTCACAGTCGCTTCGTTTTGTTCCACCCGTTACCAATGAGCAGCGATCTCCATCACCAACTGTGATGCCTCCATTTTAATCTCAAATAGGCCTACTGAATGTACCTTTTTTGTTTTGTTTAGTCTGCCCTTAGATCCTGTATTCCCAAGGGGATACTGCATTATATAAATGTTTTTACTCACACATCATTCATACTTTTATACTATATGTTTATATTAATGTTTATATTAGAATTGTGTCTCCAAACTTTCAAATCCTATGCAGTCAACCCCTCCCACAAGACAGTTTTCTATGGAAAGAAATTAATATCATAATCTAATCACTATTAATAGTCATTAACTTGTCAAAATGCTCTCCATAGTCTAATATAATTAACCTAATTAGTTATCTTCTCACAAAACTTTGTTAAGGATGACGTAATATTGCATCATGTGAGGCGATCATGCCCCGGGGCCCGTGACGTGCAAAAAGTCACGTACACAAAAATTTTCCCCTATATAGTAATCCAGAGATCAGGTTCAATAGATATCTAAATGTCACTTATTTAGCGTAAAAATTAATTTCCTATAAACTGATAACTATTTCACGTCTCAATAATCAATTAATAATAAGATCAAAGGAGGAATATCCTCGAAAAACCCCCCTTCCCCCTTCTCACCTCCCGCCTTTTTCCCAGAGAGCGTCACTCAGCCTCCACTTTTGATCACGTTCACAGGTGAGTGACATCGCTCTCGGAATCCCTCAATATTTGTGAAATCCAATGCCTCTCGCCATTATTATATAGTCCATAATCTTCCCCAGTAGTCTGACAATACATGTAAACCCTTATTGAGATCTATTATAAGTGGATAATACCAATTTCCTTCTCTTAAAGAAGGACAACGTGATTTCAAAACCGCATGGTCCCCTATTTCCCTACAAAATATTTCATGGTGTACAATATATATTTTTCACGGTAATTTCTATGTTATTGTGACTGTGTATTAACTTCTGAGTTAAGGAAGTGAATTATACTGACTCAGCCTCCACTTTTGATCACGTTCACAGGGAAAGAATGCCTCCACGACAGTTACACCAATTTCTCATTTACTTTCTTTAATGATGTAGATAAATGAACGGCTAGAAAGCCACTGCCAAATTTCCAAGTTAAGCTTTAGAAAACTGTGTGTCACGTAAGACGGTCTGATAGACCCAGCCCATGTATTCAGGAATAGGAATCGCGTATTCCTACTTAGTGAGGAAGAGTTATATTATGTATGCATAAACAGAAACATTGAGATCACCTTACTTTCGGAAATCCCCTGAGAAAAGGTTCTTTAACTGTTCTCAGGCCCAGTTACAAAATTATAACATTTTTAAGGTGATATTTTTCAGGGAAGGGAGTCAAGGGTATAATGTGTAATGTGTGAAGAGTTTAGTATCTCGAGATGAGATAAGTATTGCCAACTCTGTGTTTATTTTCTTTTTGAGGAAGGTGATGTTTTTTCTGCCATGAGCCATTAAGTTGTCTGATACTATAACTAAGCTGTGTTTCTAAGACTCAATGATCAGCCTGTGATATTCAAAGTATGCCATAAATAAATAACCCAAGTAAAAATCTGAGAAAGTGATTCTGTGTTAATACTAACCTCCGTTGGTGTGGTAAGGTTAATAAGGAGGTGCTCAACACTCTTGAAAAAGGATATGAAACAAATCCACGAATCCATGTGCCTTATTGAAACTCAGTCCACTCTACCAAATAACTAAATTGTTAAATCAGTTCCCCTTTTCTTTTCATTGGTCGCCTATATTTCCCTGGTAGTAATTATTTTCTCTTTCGAATATTTTAACTTCTCTTTAGGAAGAAATTAAATTCCCTGAGAATCCCCTAATTCTCATTAAACCTTTGGGGGTGGTGGCAGCTTTCTTTTCTTAATATTCAGGGAAATATCCAACATCAGGGACCATTAATTAATATAATTAATCAAAGTAAATATCTTTTTAATTGCCATGAGAGTTCCCCATTCGAAGTTAATTTAATGACAAGGCACCACACTGGTGGTCCTTCAGCAGTGAAGTGAAAGTAAAACAAATTAATTAAATAAAGAATAGAATAACAACAATTAACATAAAACAAATTAAGGCGTTTACATGTAATGTCAAGACCTCTTGCCAAGATGCAATGATTAGGCAAATTCTGACCAACATATCGCAAACACTTTCAATATACGAATATCTGCGTTTGCCAATATTTTGCCTCTAGTCATGTAACGAATCACAGCTCACCAACTTCAGAACTTCATCTGTGTAGACACTGAGCGAGATAATATTTCGATTAAATAAGACGAAAGTAAGACGTTCAAGACCATAACAGTTGTAGAAATAAATAAGATTTATAATATATATGTTGTTTTTTATAGAAAAGCTAACCAAAAACAAGCATAAAGCTTGAAATATATTAGGGAAGTGTTGAAAATTGCGAACGTTGGGCCCTCTACGTGGGTGGGGCGAAGCGGATGTGTGTGTTTTCATGAGAAAGAATCTGGGTATATATTTCAAATAAATCAGAAGAAAGTAAGATGTTTGAGACCATTATAGTTGATCGTCTACATAAGATTTATATTATATATATTGTTTATAATATAGAAGAACGCCAAAGACAAGCAAAAAGCTTGTAATATATTAGAGAAATGTAGAAAATAACAAGATGTGACATTCAAACATGTGTGGGTGTTGATGTTTCAATGCATTTTGTGGTTGTAGCTTCGACTTACAATTGTTCCCTTTTTCCTAATAATAAGTAAAAAGCATATCATATTGTTTACAATTATTTTCATCAAATTAAAGTAAGAAATAAGATTTTTGTATATTGCACAAAAATATGTAAGTCAAAGAAAATTTAGACACTGAAGACAGATCCAGTTTCGAACACAAAAATTTCACTTGGAGCGAGCGCAGATACGAAGGCCGGGCCCCGCGTCATGTGAAGACATCCAGTGCTCACACAGACACACACACTCTCATACACACACACACACACACACACACACACACACACTCTCATACACACACACTCTCATACACACACACACACACACACACACACACTCTCATACACACACACTCTCATACACACACACACACACACACACACACACACACACACTCATACACACACACTCATACACACACACACACACACACACACACACACACACACACACACACACACACACACTCATACACCCACACTCACACACACACTCATACACACACACACACACACACACACACACACACACACACACACACACACACACACACACACACACACACACACTCACTCACTCATACACCCACGCCCACACTCATACACACACTCATACACACACACACACACACACACACACACACACACACACACACACACACACATCTTGCTGCTACTGGTAAGGTGATCTGTATACGACGATATTTGGACATGTTGTGGGCTTAGGACGAGTGTGGAGGGTGCTGTAGTTTCAATACAGAATCAGCAGGATATACATTACGAATAAATAAGATGAAAATAAGATGTTTGAGATCATGACAGTTGTTGAAATACATAATATTTACATTATTAATGTTGTTTTTAATATAACAGAAATCCACAAACAAGCATAATGATTGTAATATATAAGGGAATTTGTATCACGTAGCGAGATGTTGGCCTCTACCTTAGGATGGAAGCGGTGCGAAATATACGGAGAAACCATGATATCTATTTCGAATAAATCTGAAGAAATTAAGATGTTTGAGATCATTTCAGTGCTTATAATTTAAAATATGTATATAATATATGTCGTTTTTAATATAAAAGAAAACTAAAAACAAGCATTAAGATTGAAATATATTAGGAAAATTGTGGCAACACCAACCAAGACATTTCTCCTTAAAATCGTGTTCGTGAAAACAAACGAAGTTTGGCGACACATGTAAACGCTTTAAATAAAATAACGCCCCCGTCCCCCCCCGGGCACGACACAACAACAAATCCGATTTCACAGTCGTCTTTCGCGGTTTTGTTTTGATGAAACCATACCAGAGATTGGAACCTTTGGTAACGCAGGCTTGTGAGCTGGGGGACCTCCCCAATGGAGCTTAACAAAGCAATTTTTAGCAAATAAAACAAATTATTATCTCTGTATAGCTATATTATTTCCTAAAATATATGTGAAAAATTATTTAACAATACAGCAACATGTTGGATGGGTAAAATGATAATATGAAAAATGTTTAGAAGAATTTGGATGGCGGCGCGAAATCATGTCACCTCACCAGCTGATAAGCGTTAAAATTACCAACCAGACGTACTTACATCTGTTATACCTCCTTGCCGTGATATTCCTGCTATGTATGCTTAGGGCATATGGAATTTGTTACCAAATTAATGGTAGGCGTTGAACAGTGCATGTGTAAGGCAATGAGGAAGAGAAAAAAAAGTTTTCGGAAAACAGTATCTCTTATTTACAAACAGTGTCCTCTTATTTACAAGACAAAACTTTATTATTATGCTATATTTCAATGTGTTTTAAATTAACATGATAACTGTTTTTCGGCAAAATGATCAAACTAAAAATAAATCATGAAACATGACCTAACCTTACGTCCTGAGGGCTTCGCCCGCTGGACCCCCTGATCATTAAAATTCTAATATTACGGTTGTTTCTTAATTTGCTTACCTAGTTCAACTATCTAAATACTCAGAGAGATAAAAGATCTACACGATGAAATAGGTAAGAATGTCTGGAGGATGCTATTTACCGAAATACTGAGAAAAATAGTAGTTGGGTTGATTTATTAATGTGCCAGTTATATCAGGAAACCAGTGAAGGCTGTGAACAACATTCAAACTAGTAAAATGGGAATAAACTTTTCATAGCTTTTCCCAGTATTATTATTGGTCTTTTTAGTTCCATTTCTTATCAAAGACCTTTACCTATAAAGTAGAGGAGAATAGGTTAGGTTAGGTTAGAAATGTGTGTTTGGTTGGGTTAGGTTAGGCAAGCTGGTGATGATGATGATAATGATGAAGTTGTCAATGCAGGTTGTGACACACAAGTGAGAAATGCTGTGGTGGAAACTTGGTTCTAATTTTGTCTTTCTGTACACCATAATATTTTTTTTTATGTTGTATATAAAGCTGCCCTGTCCCATGCTATCCCTTGATGCTCCACTAGACCAAAGTCGCAATCAAAGTTACCTAGGTACATTTGAAAGCACTCGAGAGTTGACGATGAATATGGAGGATCCGTGGAAATTGATCTCTGGACTTACCTCTCCATATGTTTATAATTTTGAGACTTTAGCACTACTCAGATATAATATATATATATATATATATATATATATATATATATATATATATATATATATATATATATATATATATATATATATATATTTCCATAATGAAACTGCACACTCAAGTAATGTTAGGAAAGTAAAGAAACATAAATTATATGAAATAAATATGTTTTGACTTAACCATATTTCAAATATAATATATATATATATATATATATATATATATATATATATATATATATATATATATATATATATATATTTTATATATTTGAAATATGGTTGTCAAAACATATTCATTTCATATAATTTATTTGTTTCTTTATTTTCCTAACTTTACTTGAGTGTGCAGTTTCATTATGGAAATATATATATATATATATATATATATATATATATATATATATATATATATATATATATATATATATATATATATATATATATATATATATATATATATATATATATATATATATATATATATATATATATATATATATATATATATTCTTTCTCTTTTACTAATAAAATAAATATTTCCATTTAAAAAATAAATACATCTTTGTCTTAACAAATAAATATTAAATTCAATGCCTTCATAGTGTTCAAATAACAATTACAACTAAATAAATCAATAAATGAAATAAAACTTAATAGTAAATGTAATGCTTACTTTGTTACAAACAAAAAAAAATTTAATTGCCCTTGAAAAAAAAACTATGTGTGTGTGTTTAGTGTTTTGTTGCATCAATATATTCAACAACTTTGCCACACAGAGTAACCACAGCACTGCCTCATTTTCTCTAATGAGGCCCACAAGAGTAATCTTGTTCTCGTAAGTGAGTGGTGTTGCCTTCTCTCGTGGAGTGCTCATTTTTATTTTGTCGCCTTTTTTGAGTGTTCCACTCAGCTGATGCAATGTTTACATTTCCCGCTGCTCCGGCATACCAACATTACCGAATCAGAGTTTTTGATCGACACCAGGTTGGGGATTGCCGATACCACCAAAACAACG
>JAXIVD010007150.1:0-7500 GCA_036785275.1 Cancer borealis
ATATTCAATTGCATATCTCGCTCGTATGTCTGTCCAGCGCGAGAGTCGAGTCAGGAAGCGTCGTTGTCGTGGCTGGCTGGAAGTGGCCTGGATTTTTCACCACAAGAACTCATGCAACCCATCAAGCTTTTCCTTTCACAAAACCACCACAAATATTTCCGGGCTATTGGCTGGGAACGATAAATGGGACTCCAATTGTGATCTTGATTCAATATGAAGCAGTGGCGTCGTACCGTGAATCCCTCAGCCAAGAGCACGCACTCTCAAAGGCAATGTGATTTCTATAGCAGTGTGTTATTGTAGAAGTTGTCTCTAGATGTATTGAAATTCGTGGAGAGATGATGTGATTTTCGTATATAATGTTTTTCATGCTAATAGAAAACCGGCCAAAGGCAATAAAAAAGTAGTAATTAATGGTATGGGGTTCATTTATGGCACAGGTGAGTTAGTTCTATTACCAAAAATACTTTTGCCTAAAATGGTTCACTCTCAGGAGGATCATGCTTTTATCGCCATAAGTATTGGACCCCCAACCTGGAGGATCCAATACTTTTGACTAGTACTGTTTATATATATATATATATATATATATATATATATATATATATATATAATATATATATATATATATATATATATATATATATATATATATATATATATATATATAATATATATATATACATATATATATATATATATATATATATATATATATATATATATATATATATATATATATATATATATATATATCTGTTCGTGATGTACTTCTCCCCTCCTTCATCTTCACGGATCCCTTACTCATCCTCCCAGCAGATTATTGCCGTAACCCTTGACTAATATTACCACCCTCACGACGCTTCCCGCTCCATGTAATGTTCGAGTCTGCTTTTCCTTCCAACATAAGGGAATATATATATATATATATATATATATATATATATATATATATATATATATATATATATATATATATATATTTCCTCAGCTCATATTCTAGCTGGAGTATTTTAAAAGGTTCTGGCAAGTTCTAATGCATTCCGAAACTTGATATTCTGGTATTTTCTCTTACTCTACTTTTATTTTATTTTTTTTTCTCTCTCTCTCTCTCTCTCTCTCTCTCTCTCTCTCTCTCTCTCTCTCTCTCTCTCTCTCTCTCTCTCTCTCTCTCTCTCTCTCTCTCTCTCTCTCTCTCTCTCTCTCTCTCTCTCTCTCTCTCTCTCTCTCTCTCTCTCTTCTCTCTCTCTCTCTCTCTCTCTCTCTCTCTCTCTCTTTCTTTCTCTTTTTCTCTAACTCCATACCTCTCCAGCCGTTTCCCTCCCGCGACCCTACATTTCATTCCTAAGTCTCGCGCTATCAATTACGTTAATAGAAATGTCTTCCATCCGCGTCATTTAAGGTTGCATTTTCCTTTCCTGGTCTTAGGTTGAGATTGAGTGGCGTGGAGGCTGGAGGACGGGTGGTGGTGAAGGTGCTGGAGCGAGGCGACCAAGGGATTAATGATTGGGGGAGAAGAGAAAGGGAATGGAAGGGTAAGATGTAAGATGCAGCAGCGTTAAGTTGTATTGAGAAAGAGGAATGGGTGGAGGAGGGAGAAGCGAGATGGAGGCGAAGGGAAAGAAGAGGAAGGATGACCCAAACAGATGAGATGTTGAAAGGAAGGAAAGAGAGAAGAGAAATAAGAGAAGAAGAACAAGGGAAGTAGATGAAATAATGAAGGAAGGGGAGGAGGGATAGAGAATAAAGAGAGAAAGAGAGAAAGAGAGACAGAGAAAAGAGTATCATTATCCATTCATCCATGGAGAGAGAAGAAAGAGAAGAGGATACGGAGACACTAGATTGGGTACAAAGGAAAGAGTTGGTCCCACGCACTCGCTGATCCATGAACCTCAATCTCGTTTCACCTTCCGGACTTCAGTAATCAGTATCAAAAGGAGTGAGTGTTCCCTAACCTTCCGTGCTTGACCCGCTGACGAAGGGGAAATGTGTGGCAGTGAAGGGAAAAGAAGGGAACTAACTCACCCGTGTATATGAGAAAGAGAAAGAAAGAGAGAGAGAGAGAGAATGTGAGAAAGAGAAAGAGAGAGATATCGTACAATAGCTGATTAAGGAGGAGGGAAATTAGTTTCTGAATGAATGCGCAAGGAATAAATTAAGTTCCTCTCTTGGGATAGAATAAAATAAGAAAAAGAAAATCCCGGTGTGACTGAGGCCTCGAGGGGAAGGAGAGGAAGGAGGGAAGGAGGGGAAGGAGGGGAAGGTGGGAGAAGGTGACAGGGTTGAGGTAGGAAGCACGAGGGGGTTGCAGGAAGAGCTCTTAGTACTGCAACGAGCACCTTCATCACTGGCACAACTCTGCACTCTTTTAAAACTTGTCCAATATCTTAAAGGGACAAACATACTTTACTTTTTTCTCGTCCACCACAAACAACAAGCTTCGCCTCGAGTATGTCTTCTGTTTACGACGTGAAAAGAAAACAGTAAATGGTCTTCACTAATTTATATATAACTAAATGTATCTATAACTAATTTATATATTTATTTCCTGTTTATACTGATTAATCTAACCATTACAAGACGAAAATTTTACTTAAGGTTACATATACAGGAATCTCTATCAGTGACTCAATCTTGTAGTTACGTAAATGAGCAGAATAGTTTAGTTAATGTATCTTTTACCCTTGTACAGCCTCCTAGCATCCTGGCGGCGTGCTCACGTGTTGGGCTGCCGTGTTAGACTGACCTAGATGTGACGAAGCTTCTAAAATACACTGAGTAATTGTGTATTTGTAATTAAGGAGAAAACTAAAAGAACGGAAGAAAGAAAGAAAATACGATAACAGGTTAGAATAGACATTAAATAAATCGCACTGCTACACATCTACATCTACATTTACATCTACATCTATTTCTACACATCTACAGTTGCGAATTAGCTTAAATGTATTTGATTCACATAGAAACACATGAATAATGAATATAAAGAGAAAATATATCAACCATGCAAATTGTAATGCGTTTTATTAATTAGAATTATTATCGTTTTATAATAGTCTGAGTATGAATATAATAATTAAACTTGTGAGGAACAGCGCATTCACCCTTTCATCCCTTCACCCCTTCGTCCCTTCACCCCTTCACCCCTTCATCCCTTCATCCCTTCAAGCTTTCACCCCATCACTACTACTTAAACGTAACCTGGTATAATTCTTCAGCAATTGAGTGATTAAAGTTAAAAGCAGTACATTAATGTTTTTAAATCTGTACCAAAAGACGACATGGAAAGATGTAGTTTTACCATTAGTGAAGCCTTAGTCCATATCCGAAATGAGAAGCAATCCTACTTTTATTCCTTCCCGTTAAATATAATGTGAGAGTGGAAGAAGCAGAGCAGACGGGGCGAGGAGAACACCAAAGTGGATACCTTTACCGTGCAATAATAAGCTGCACACGGGAACACTGATGAAATTACACTGCATTACTGGAACGAAGATCACCATTATAACCTTAAGATTTCAAAAAGAATTCAATTACCATGACAAGAGTAAAGACGATATGCATATATTAACAATCAGTCTCTTTACGAAGCTAGATTTTAACACTTAAGGATCACCACTCAAGACTTAATCAATTAATATATATAATATTTTAGAAAACTTACATAAATATTCCGTGGAAGGTCAACACACATATAAAGGTACACATCACATACACAAACCTTCATTATAACCAGAACTAATTTAAACTTATAGCATATCCTATTTAGTCTTAATTACTAACTATTTGACCTCACTTGGATTATAATAAGTTCCATCCATCTTCCTTTCCTTATTCCTATTATCTCGATCTCCTATCAAGTGAAGGGGCGGTAAAAGGGAGAGTCCCGAGCCCTGAGAGGCGGAAAACAGCGTTGTTAGTGAAGAAACGTTTAGACCACGTGAGGTTTGGTGAAGTTTTCAGACGATGACAATTCGTGGAGCCTCTGGAAACACGGTTCTTAAGTCCCCGAGAGTTTCATTGGACCGAAGGGAGTTTCTGACTGGGGAACGGAAGCTTAAGGATTTAGTTAAAGGAAATAGGGATTATAGAAGATGGAGATAAGATTACCGGGGGGATGAATTACAGAGAGAGAAAGAGAAAGGGAGAGAAAGAGAAGAAAAAAGAGTGAGAAGAAAATCAATAGTAAAGGACCATGAAGGTCTCTCTCTCTCTCTCTCTCTCTCTCTCTCTCTCTCTCTCTCTCTCTCTCTCTCTCTCTCTCTCTCTCTCTTCCTCCCCTCCTCCCCTTGGCAATTATAGGTCTGTGTTACACTGAACCGCCGCAGAGGAAGAGGAGAGGACAATGAGGAGGAGGAGGAGGAGGAGGAGGAGGAGGAGGAGGAGGAGGAGGAGGAGGAGAGGAGGAGGGGGGGAAGGAGGGACTAATAGGACGGTAACTCAAGAGGTGAACTACGGCATCCTTTGTCACACCTTGACACACCTGTCTCACATTCTCTCTCTCTCTCTCTCTCCCTCTCTCTCTCTCTCTCTCTCTCTCTCTCTCTCTCTCTCTCTCTCTCTCTCTCTCTCTCTCTCTCTCTCTCTCTCTCTCTCTCTCTCTCTCTCTCTCTCCCTCTCTTTCCTGATTAAAGATTTATTTATACATACCACGATACCACATTACTGAGAGAGAAGGAAAGAAAGATACATAGAGAAAGAGAAAGAGAAAGAGCGAAAGAGAGAGAGAGAGTCAATCAATCAATAACCAAAGAAGTGGAAGCTGATCAATAGATAAGGCAATAAAAATACTGACTAGAGATGAAGAGAGATGAAAGCGTAACTGCACTATCTATTCTGACCTTCAAGAGGAAAACGGAAGGCAACACTTTGACGTGAGAGGACGCAACACACGACTAACTGATGGAATAATAACGTAGGAGTGATGGAAGGGTGATGAGGGTACGGAAGGTGTGGGTTAAGGAATACCATTGAGGATACAACACAGCACGTGGCTGGGAGTGGATTAAGAACATAAGAACATAAAAAAAATTGAAGAGGTTGCAAAGGTATTAAGGTTAAGAATACAAGTTTAGGTTCAAGGAAATGTTGTGTGTATCAGGAATAAATGCATGAAGGACTGAAGGCGATGTGGCTGTCAGAATGTTCTCTTTTAGGTTTAATTAAAGGAAATAATGGAAATACTTCAAAAATATAAAGAAAAAGAAAGAAAATGTACCCACTCTTGTGCTCTCTCTGTACTGGTAAATTCCCAACTACCTTTCTTTCTTTTTTTTCTCTTTAGTTCCCCGGGAGTATTTTCTCTTTAGTTCCCCGGGAGTATATGCAAATATCTCGCTGCAACATAGGTAAGAAAAAGAAAAAAAGAATACATTTAGGAATTTTCTTTTTGGCTTAACTTCTCTTTCTTTTTCCCCTTTTTTTTTTTAGAAATGAATTTGTGGTAAAACAAGAAGTGATCTGGTCTTTGTATTACCAACCCAATAGGAGCAATGAGAATCCTGTTGGAGAATGAAATGAATAGAACAGAATAGGATAGGACAGAACAGTACAGGAAAGGACAGAACGATGGCAAGGGCAGGTAAAGCGTGCAGGTAACTAAGTAATCATGACTTGAAATTACCGGGAATACCTAGTCTATGAAAGATAATTGCAAACACCAATCCCTACTCTAGTGGTACATCAAGTTATCCTCTTTTCTCTGGGAAGGCAACGAACACTGATCCCTTTGGCGTACTATTTCCCGCTCCTTGGATTGATAGCGTCATTATAGGACAATCTATGCTGGCAAGAATAGTTTCAGTAATTCTTGTGTGTGTACGTACGTGGGTATGCGTGTGTGTGTGTATGTTTGTATGTATGAGACTGCCCATATTTCCTATCTACTATTATTTCTGTGCAAGGTGTTCAGAGGCTAACGCTACTATCTGGGAATAAGTGCATCGCGTGACTGGATAACTATAGAACGGTGGAGATTTTTGAAGGTAATCTTTCCACTTATGTTTTACTGTTTTCACTTTCACAGGGACGTAACCCATAAAAAAGTGCTTCTGCTTGTCTCTATCTCTCTCTCTGTCTCTATCTCTCTCTACAATTATCTATAAAGCCAACTAGTGCTACCTTATATCTCCTTCAAAGTTTATATCAGACGTTCGTTACATATTTATTAGGTACAACCGATCACCATCACCTCTCTCTTCACTTCCTTACTTCCTTACATCAGAATTTCGTTTCAAAGAGCATTTTCTGTGACAATTTTTTCATCCCTTTTGGGACTTTTGGCCACTACTTCAGTATATTTTTTTGACGTCGATGGTTGAGTGTTAGTTTCACTACGTATTCGGTGACGTGCACTTCATGTTGGAGTGCTACTTAGGGTACTACTGGAAGGGTTTGTAGTAGCCTGGACAGCAAGTACATAAGAGGATCTAAGCCTTTGTAAACATAGCGCTCAGATTCCTTCATAGAAACCCTAAAACACACACACACACACACACACACAACACACACACACACACACACACACACACACACACACACACACACACACACACACACACACACACACACCCACACCACACACGTCCCCGCCCACACTTTTACTCGCATTATAAATTCTAATCAAGTGTTTTTTCTTGTGTTCATTTATCAGTGTCGTCCGTCCTTCCTGCTCCTCTTCCTCCTTCTCTTCCTCCTCTTCCTCCTCCTCCTCCTTCGTACATTTTTCATTAATCTCTTCTCACTCCTATTCGTCTTTCTCTTTCACTTTTCTCTTCGTCACCGTTGTCGTTATCTTCCTCCTCCTCTTTCTCCCTCTATTTCCACTCCTATTTTTTCCTCCTCCAAATCTTTATCTTTCTTTCCTTCCTCCTCCTCCACTTCTATCTCCATCGTTATCTATTTTATATACCATAATATTCATCATATTCCTCACGACTTTAAGTTATGTTGATTGCTCTTTTTCCTCCACCTATTCTTCCTACTTTTTTATAATGACTACGAGAAAAAAGTAAAGGAGAAAAAAGGTAGCAGAAAAAAATACGTTGCTGCACCGAAAAAAAAGGAAACAAAGGCTCATACAACACATAAACGTAAAGAAAAATGTAAAATATTCAAGGACACACTGAAATACTTCCCTCCACGCGACCATATGTAAGACTAAGTAGGTAGCTAGGTAGGAGCAGAGTACCGCTACCTTCCTTCCTTCCTCCTTCTTCTCCACACACTCACCTCATTTTTACCGAGTAACTCTATACACTACAAGGAGCTGAGAAGGTAAGGTAAGGTAAGTTTAGCCTCTTGTAAAGCATTTAGACGAAGAAAAAGGTTTATGGTGACAGTACGAAGAGTAGTCTTATCATATTAATATAAAAACTATCGTTGGTTGATGGGTTCTGGTGACGCGTTACTATGGCAACGGTGGCCAAGCAGCATCCGTCCATCGCCCCCTGGAGGGAATAAATCAGTGTTAAGGAAGAAAAAGACGACGGTGCCCCAAAG
>JAXIVD010007150.1:15000-17500 GCA_036785275.1 Cancer borealis
AGTCCAACAAACATGCAGCGAGGTAGCAGAGCCTGAGGAAAGGACTGATTTCTCCATCCCAAGCCTCGTCTGCCCAGCAAGACCAGCAGCCGGGGAGGAAGGAGCCATTAATCCCCCTCAGCCTGATGGAGATCCTCAAACGCTTACGTCCCTCCCGCTTCTAGAATTGGGAGTCGGCCAGATCGGTGAGAGGCTGCCATCGCGGCGTAGATTTGGGTAACTGGGTATTCTTACATTGTTCTTCCATCCTCAATGCCAACCAACAGACCGTTTCATTCCATCAGGACCATCAAAACATTTAACTACCGAACAGATGGAGAACTGTATGGAATATTACTCTTGTTTTCACGTCTTTTATTTATTATTATATGCGTTATCAGCGTGTGGCGTCGCGTTTACGATGAGACAGCAGTGTATAAACAGAGAGGCTTCTTTGTGTTTTTCTCTTGGCGTCCATATTACTATCAGATTCTCGTCAATGGATTATGAAAAGTAATATTGAGAGGCAATGTTATAAGGTCGCATTGTCACAGCTGTAAATTGTGTACAGGACAGCAAAGATTAACGACCTTATCTAAGCATTGCGTCCTCTCTCTCTCTCTCTCTTTCACTCTCTATCTATCTATCTATCTATCTATCAGACCCGGATCTTCGTGGATGTTATTCATGAATCTAAAAGAATGTTTCGAGGCTTTGCTCACTAATCTCAATGAATCGCTTCAGGCAGGAAAAAGCTTCTCAGGAATATGAAATGTCCGACATAATTCTCATTTTCAAGAATAAGACGCGAATTTAAAACCTTGTTCGTTCCGTATTAACTCAAACATATTATTCACATGGTAATTGAGAGAAAATAGAACATATTTATAGGGAATATTACTATTTAATCTCTTATGTGTATGCGTGTGTGGGTTTTTGTGTTTCTTTTCTCTCTTTTTGTGTTTGTTCTCTCAATTATCTAACTTAACTCGAAGAAATAATTAGTTTGACATCCAAACCAAGTTGATAGGAATGCAAGGTGTCATCACTGCAAGTATTTATGTTATTTCTGGTACGTATGTTTACATATATGTGTTATGGTGGACTTGGCCTCGACCAACATCAAGCACTTCAACGGAATATTAATGAAAATGCTAATCTAGTAATCAGAATACACGAGTTATATATTATTAAAGTCGCCCCGTGACCGTCAGTGACTCTCACACACAGATTTGAAGAGTTACGAGCTGAGGGTCTGTTTCTGTTGTCTATACTGCATCTACTTCACATTATGGCAGACACTCATGATGGAAGATGTTGTGTATTGGGATGGGAAATAATTATAAACCAATGAACAAAGTGAACAAAGAGGGAGTAGCATTGTAGCGGGATCAAACATTTATTCCAAAAACAGAAAAAAATGACTACATTAATTTTCTTCCACCTCAACATTAGTGATTTTAATATGTGATAATAAAATGATGAATAACTTCTTTCCGAGGGAACGTGAATTTAAACTATATAAGTGTGTTTTGATGTGAGATGGTACCATTGATCTTAATGGCCCCGCGGAGTGGTGCTTCGGACCACTAACCCTTCCACCTCCACCTCCACCACACACTCACAAGGGGATGCTCCTCCTCCTCCTCTGGTGACTTATGTGACTCTATCGTGATTTATGTGGCGAGTGTAAACGTAAATCAGAATTACCTAACGATAATTTTGGGTTCAGCAAATGTCCCTGTAATGTGTGTGTGTATGTGTGTGTGTGTGTGTGTGTGTGTGTGTGTGTGTGTGTGTGTGTGTGTGTGTGTGTGTGTGTGTGTGTGTGTGTGTGTGTGTATGTGTGTGTGTGTGTGTGTGTGTGTGTGTGTGTGTGTGTGTGTGTGTGTGTGTGTGTGTGTGTGTGTGTGTGTGTGTGTGTGTGTGTGTGTGTGTGTGTGTGTGTGTTTGTATGTGTATGTAATGTAAATGAACATCAACATTAAGATATATTGTATGATAAGAAAATAAAATACAAATAAAAAATAAAATAAAATAAAATAAAATAAAGTAGCAAACATAATAAGATGAAAGGATAGTAAATAGTTAGTTAAGGTTATGTGTAGTTTGCAGATTGAGAAATTGATGATTCTGAGTAGCACAAGTTATCCATTCAGATAATAGACACATCAGAAGTTTGTCGTTCCATAGAAAATCAAGGACGTTTTGTACTTTCTGCTGAGGAAACCACTATCTAAGAGGCGTCATAAGGTGTAAAGAAAAGTCGTCATTACAGTCGTGGACGAAGCCTTCAGTGGGAGTGAGCAAGTCAATACTAACACGTAATGGGAACTTTAACACTCACACGTCATCATTTTACCTCCGCCAACATTATAGAAAACGAACACACACATAATTGATTTGTAGAATGGTGAGAATGTGTAGAAGAAAATTAGGATTTGTGTAAGTATCTTCCTAGTATATGTATATGTCTATGTGTGTGTATATATATATATATATATATATATATATATATATA
>JAXIVD010007151.1:10000-21212 GCA_036785275.1 Cancer borealis
AGGTCGTGTGGTATCAGTGTTATGTTCCTCTTGTGGAAGCAAAACGTCTCGTAATTTTAATTTTGAAGACCACCAATGCGGCCATTACTGAGTGACTTGTTTACCTCATTGTGTATGTACATTTATTAGCAGGATGTAAAGGAGTGTGTGAATATTTCAAATACACACACACACACACACACACACACACACACACACACACACACACACACACACACACACACACACACACGCACACGCACACGCACACGCACACACGCACACGCACACACACACACACACACACACACACACACACACACACACACACACACACACACACACACACACACACACACACACACACACGTACGTTTGTATACACAATATTTGAACTAGGCCAAAAATGAAATATAAACACACCTTATATTTTAGTTACATCGTTTAGCGGCATGACAAATACCAATGCTCCCACTATATGCGTACACACACAAAAAAACATGCGTTTATATAATATTTTTTGTATAGAGGCTTCAAATTTATCTTTCGTATTGGCTTGATTCTTTATTGCTTTTGTTAGCACTTACTCCAATATTTGCGTTATATTTTTTTTCAAATTTTCACATATTCACTTTATTGATATAAGCGAGATTTATTGGTTCATTGTAGTGTTTTCCGCGGCTGTTGTTACATACCAAATTGCTACGTAGTTATGAAAACAACATTTCTGTGCTGAACTTAAGCTGTTGAACATACACAGATTCTCTTTAATGGGGCACCGAAAACACATCACTGCAATGACAATAATATTCATGTATTTGAGGCCACAGAAGAAGTAAGGATGCAAGCGTCACTTCGCCTACCTCAGCAACTGTCTGTTATCACCATCAATTTGTCTCGTCCGTAACATTCTGGCAGTATTCTAAACGATATAATAACTAATCACTTGACATAAATATTTTCCAGTCTTGGTATAGCAAAAACACAAGCTTTCCTTTAGCTGAGTCTGTGGTGAAAATTTGTGTTGTATCTCCATGCTCTCTGCTCCACCGCCACTAAACTGACAGTCAGGCAGGGGTTACGTTTCCAGCCGACGCACCACATTTACGGGCCTTAGATAGCCCTTGTGTCCCCCTAGATGGAGACACGATAGACAACCAACCAACCTGCTTCCAGCCAGTTAAAACAAGTCTGCCTCCCACATCTCATGATCACTTTGTTTCCCGTTATTTCTTCTGTTTCTTGAAGAGGTTTTATGCGCCTCATATGATATTTTCAATGTTTTAACTGGCTTTTGAGTTTTTGGATTGAGTTTTTTGTAGTTAAGTGAAGTTGTGAATGAAAGCGAGACGAATGAATGAAGACAGAGCTGTAACGTTGATGTGTATGTGTGTGTATCTATCACGCGTATGGAAGATTAATGTTGTAAAAGGGCTTAATATTAAATGTCCATTGCATTATGTTATACCATACTAATGGATCTGGTAAGTTGCTATGTATTTTTGTAACATATGGATGAATTTTGTTATCAACGGTAAATAATCAAATGAATAACGGATAAAGCTTTAAAAGATCACGTAGCTGTATAAAGTATGTGTCTGCCAATACATTGATAACAACATATGAGATTGGTTATGATGTCACGTGGTGTCCATAGATATACATAGATTGATATCAGTTTAACTTCAGAGACAAAACAATTATACATTTTCATAACACAAAATCACAACACATGGAGTCCCAGTCTCTCTGCCGCAGCTTAAATGCACAACTAAATATATAAAAAATGAATCGTTGCCTGCTAATTCAACACTGAATTTATATCATAATGACAGACTAAATTATAGTTTTATCGATGATTTGTAAGATAATTTCATCTGAATATTCAGCAAACTTTTCTACAAAAAAAGCTCTTGTGCCCTTAATACTGTGGCCTCATTTACATCAAGAAAGAAAATTCTGCAAAGAGAGGTGGTCTTGATACCTTTCCTGAGTTGGGTCTCCTGTTAACACTCACTTAATGGCAATCTGTACGTTTCTATATCTTCTATCAACAATCTGAAGACTACTGTTCTTTTCTCTTTTGCAGCATTGATCGTATTGTTGAAAACGTCTTGTACGATAACATATATATAACGGTGATATAACTGAAGCCAACAATACGGGATGCATAACACTACACGGCATGCATACTATTCAATGTTTCTTCTCATAGCTTATATACCTGTTCCTGAACACACAAGTACACCTGCACCTCGGCTGGCTCCAACCATGGCCAGTCTGATCCGCCCTTCACCTCGTTTCCTCACCTTGTCACGGACCAAACAGAATCAATCCAAACCAGAGCCATAAAGCCGGTGGAAGCAAACACAATGTATACACCACTATAAAATGTACTGCACATGAAGCACCTTGGTGTTCGGTGTTGTTGCAATGACTTTCGATCACCTCTCTTGCGACTCCCTTTAGCTTGTGGCAGTGTGTCTGGTCACTATACAACCATGTTGGGAGGACCTGGGATGGGAAATATCATTGAGGCGAGAAAACAAAATATGCCTCGTAGTTTATGAAGTTATTCCCAGCCTCGCCGCTTCTTATCACCTCCTCTCTTCCTCTCCTGCCATTCTATTTTTAGCCGCGTTCCCTCCACATCGTGTATATTCCTCCTACTAAATTTAGTTTGTATTCCTTACGCTGTATTGGTTAACTATAAGTAAATGCCTCCCCACGAAGACATATACACGATATAGACGTGAGCAGGTCATGTTATGTGTGGAAACAACAACTCGTGAACATTTGGGTAATAAAGCGCTAAGAGGAAAGTCAGACTAAACAATGTGGAGACGAAATAAGAAAACTTGTTCATAGTTGTAGAAATACAAGCATACGAGCAGCACACATACAACCAAGAGTAGAACGTTGGGAGAGGCATCTTTGTCTTGCAGTGGACAGGCATCCAGTGGTGATGATTCCAAGCAGCATAATGACAAATATTGAAATTTAGAATGAGCTGTCACGAACACACTCCATTAGTATTTGCAAAAGATATTACATTAAAGTTGTTTTGTCATATATAATTTCACCACCTGTTTGAACACAAGAAAGATACATAAGTAATTCTTCGTTATAACTAAGTTTGTTGATATAAGATTGTTATATTCTTATACATTTAATCGGTTTGAGGATAATGTTATCGTTATTTCTTTCTTAAGAAGTCCGTGGAGACAATCGGAACAAAAAATCTTTCTACCTTGTTGAACCAGAGAGACCGAGAGAGAAGGGAATGGTGTGTGAGTAAGAGTGAGGCCATCTTCATGTTTGAAGGAGGCGGTGTGTGACGTCACGCTAAGGCAGAGTTACTAATCGCTGCCATACTAGTACAGTATTAGTAATTTAATCATATAATTCCTCTTATGGTCCTAAATTCGTCTTTGATATTGCCAATTGGTTAACTTAGACAATAAGTATCGTAAACGATTAAGGGTCCCTACCGTGTCTGGCAACTTTGGAATTACTAAACGAGACTACGTCATGAGAAGCTTCAGTGAGCCACAAAGGTTCGTTCATTGCCACGCCAAGTGAACACATTCCAGCGGTGCTTCAATACTTAGGATGATATGAAGGCAAGTGTATTTTGCTGCGAAGGTATTGTCTCCGAGGGAGTAGAAGTTTCACTACTGTAATGGCTGCGACAACTTGAGTGGAAACTTGACGTTGATGTGTAAATATTGTGTACATACTTTTCGTGCTCCTTGCTGTTTTATTTCCATGGAATTTTGTATACTTAACAAGAGGGACAGTTATGTCAATCACTTAGGCGATGTATTCCATTGTACAGATATTGGTATCTTAGAATGGTATTTTTCGTCGTTATAATTAGTAAGAAGAAGAGAAGAAAACTTATCTGCTGAGTGGATCTTTACAGTATGTAATGATGAAATTAATAATAAATATATTTCGTGACTTGAGGAATCAGTCTCCTATTGTAAGTTTACTCTAGATAGCCCGTGTGTCCCCTACATGGGGACACGATAGACACCCAATCAACCACCAACCTTAAGTTTTCTATAATTACTTTCAAAACACTGCTCAAACAACACAAGGAAATCTTAGGTAATAACGAAATAATCATTGCCTTAGTTGACTTAGGTTGATCGTCGACGTAGCTAATAATGTTTGTAACACAAACATATAAAAATTTACAGAAACATAAATAACTTCATGGTATCATAAGCGAGTCAGACTCACTCACCGAAGCTCGAAGCCTGGTGTTCGGACGCGACACCAGTTGGCGGAGGCAGACGTAGAGAGGCAGCGTGGAGGGAAGGAGCGTCTCAGTTTCACTTTCTTGTGTACGTGAACCTGCATATAAGGAGGATTATTGAACACTTGTCGAAGGCTTGGGCATGACGGAACAGCTGCGATACAAGACCACCACTCAACGTAAGTGAGGAAGTAGTAATGTAGTACTTACTGGTGTTAATTCTTATGGCCTGGTTGACGGGAGAGGGTGATCTAGCCAGCTCATGGCCGCTGCGGTACGTAGTTGCCTCGCGTGGCGCCTGAGTTATCAAGGAATGTTTGTCTAGGACGTGTTAAGCCACGCCATTGTATTTGCCTAAATGACGTGTAACGATAATATCTGTGAGTTTTTGGTATTACTTAACTTTATGCCATTAATCGGTAGATGGTTATGGCTACCCTCAGATTGTTGCTCTTACTATTTACAACATTTTCACTGATCACACTACCTGTCGGAAATTAATAATAACGCTGCAATACGTCCGGGAATGTGGTGCGTCTGGGGACTATTTTTCTAAGTCCAGACAATTGATTTTAAATGTAACCGATAAGGAAATATTCGTTATACAAATTTTGTTTCATGGTGCTGAGTCAGGCTCTTATATTTCATAGTGTGTGAATATTGTCAGCAGGTTTGTGAATCCACAAACTAAGGTAAGGGTCATAATTCTTTAAAATATCGTATGAGCTATTTACGAGTATCAAGCTTCCGAACCACTACGAATGTTTCAAGTTGCAAGTGCAAGTTCCGCTGTGAAAACCCATGATATTTTGATATAGAGGTTCGCAACCATCAAGGATCACGGATAAACTTTTGAATTGAGGCAAGGTGGTATTCATTATATTGGGGATTCTGTACCGTCTTCTTTGAAGATGTGGGAGGACAAGGATGTCTTAGCCCAGATGAAGTAGAAATAGAGACAGCTGACGGAGGAGTTATAAGATCGGGTGGGTAGGGTGATAAGGGCTGTGGTGTCTGGCACTGGGCAGGTCACAGCCAATTTGTACCTCGTTAAAGCAACTTATGCACAATTAACCTAAGCGCGTCCTACGTCCCTATCTGGCAGGCGATATTGTCCGTGAATGTTATGTTCCGCGTAAATGCGATACCTTTCAATTTAGATCAGAAGGGGGAGAAAAAGGTGGGGACTGGTGTTTGGAATAAAGCATTCCAAAAAGCTGAGGAGGATGCCATGAAAAGGTAGCAAATATAGCAAAAGGACACAGTGTGTGTGTGTGTGTGTGTGTGTGTGTGTGTGTGTGTGTGTGTGTGTGTGTGTGTGTGTGTGTGTGTGTGTGTGCGCGCGCGTGTGTGTGCGTGTGTGTGCGTGTGTGTGCGCGTGTGCGCGTGTGCGTGTGTGCGTACGCGTGTGCGCGCGTGCGCGCGTGTCCGCGTGTGCGCGTGTGCGCGTGTGTGCGTATGTGTGTGTGTTTTACTGCACTTCGTAGTTTAGAGTTAAAATAGGTTAGTTTCTCTTTCATTGGAAATAAATGTGTTTTCTACAAGAGAAAATTTTGTAACGTGTTCTATAACAAAACTATAGGGGCAACAAACAAAATACAAGGTAACCTCCATATCAAGAGAATTATATTGAACACACACGCACATACACACGCACATGCACACACACACACACACACACACACACACACACACACACACACACACACACACACACACACACACACACATACACACGCACATACACACGCACACACACACACGCACATACACACGCACATACACACGCACATACACACGCACATACACACGCACATACACATACACACACACACACACACACACACACACACACACACACACATACACACACATACACACACATACACACACACATACACACACACAGACATACACACACAAAAAAAAAAAAAGTGCCTGAGAGACAATCTCCTATTCATGCACATAGGTGGTTTTCTATTCCATATGTGGTCATTATATAAGACTTTGTTCATGTATCAGCAGCATATTATACTTCTGTCCACTCATATATTGTTCTGAAAAAACAAAGTCATAAAATATGTATCAAGACACTTAAGTGTCTTTTTTTTACTGAACCAGAAGAAACTCACTCAATAAAAATGTCCTAAATTATCTCCTGTTGGCTGTTAGGTCAACCTTACGTTCACCATTCAGCCACGGTGAGGACTGCGGCAGTAGGATTACAGGCGAGGGGTTACTCGTACAGGCTGCAAGCTCTGGAACTCTGCCATCCATGCAAACCTGTTGCACCGAACTACCAAACAGCGAATATCTGGCAGCTGTGAGGGCAGGTGTCTGGTAGTACTTTACTCCTTCTCCCGAGGGATATTTCCTGTTCCCGAGAAAACAGTATGTGCCTACCATCCAGAAATGGGTGGAAAGGCAAAGTAGTGGCTGGGTTCACCCCAAGCGCACCAGGAAAACAGCGTTAGAGAAAAGGTGGCGAATGCCAGGACTTGATAGAGAGTCCAGGGTTCGTGACATGCTTACACTTGGACAGTGACCATCCACCTACCCAATCTGTGTACAACCTCAAGAAAAAAGTTTTTGTTTGTAATATACACTCAATGAAAATTAAACTATTAATCATCATCATTCCCTGTTCCCTACTGTAATCACTATCATCATCTCCACCTCCATCCCTTCCACTCTTCCCAATCACCATGACTGCTCACCTCTGCATCCACAACGCGTCTCAATCTCGTGTGCAATACATTTCATTCTTCCGTGAAATCTTCCTCGTCTCTATTCTCATAATCTGTGTCATTTCTCTATTCCTTCTTGAATCCCCATTCCTTTCTTTGTCTGTCTGTCTATATGTATGTTTCTGTGTTTGTCGCCCCCCAATCTCTCTCTCTCTCTTTCTCTCTCTCTCTCTCTCTCTCTCTCTCTCTCTCTCTCTCTCTCTCTCTCTCTCTCTCTCTCTCTCTCTCTCTCTCTCTCTCTCTCTCTCTCTCTCTCTCTCTCTCTCTCTCTCTCTCTCTCTCTACCAGATTCATCTGTGTAACTACATATTTCTCAATGTCTGATGAAAATTATAAATTTTTTTCTCGCATTATAGGAGCAAAAACACATTGCCAGTGGATTTTCCGTTTATTTTTAGTCAATATTTGAACACTCAGTAATTTATGGCATGAATGAATGAACCAAAACATAACGTGTCAAAAATGTCGACTAAAAAATTGAACGGCTGTGCATTGGTGTCACCGTTAGCCTGGAGTATATTGAGTACATTTATTATGCTCTGTTGTCTTCATAGTGCGTGAAACAAAACATGAAACGAGGCAGTGGTTCGTGTACAGTGATGGGTCCTCTCCATCCCTCCACCCACCCCCTCTAACCTGATGTCACTCTAGCCAGCAATGTTTTCTCTCTTTGCCTGATAATATGAATGAATAATAAATATGTCCTTTTATCCCATGCTGATATTGAATTGAAATATGAATGAAAGCACACACAAACACACACATACATAAACACACACACACACACACACACACACATACACACATACATAAACATTTTTATTCAATCCAACTTACACACAGACAAATAAGCGCCGAAACGTTTAATGTTCTACATGGCAAAATGTGGGGAAAATAATTGACATGTGCCACTTAAAAACAATGGTTAAGGACTTATCTACATCGCTGCTCTTCATCACACGTCATTTGTCTAAGCAGCCTAAGGGCATGAGTTGCTTTCCGAGGGCCCATAGAGTAGTCTGATAATTAGGAGGGAACACCATTTCTCCTCCTCTAATACTCATCAATAATAAGCTGTTGAGGCTATATATCCAATGCCTTATTGTGTTGCCTCATATTTTTTTAATCTCATCTTCAATCCAGGTGGCTGTTGCACATACGCACGGCAATCACTGACATCACATGTTATCGTACCCAAGACATTGAACCTTCGGAAATGTCTACCTTTTGGCAAAAATTTTTATTTTCACTCTGCCATTAGATGTGTGTGTTGTTTTCTCATTCATAACATAAGTTAATTTACAAATTAAAATTCTCTGACTACTTGACTTGGAAAATGGAACACATATTGAGCATTTCCATATCGCATATCTAAGGTGTCAATGTTCGTCAGCAGTTTTGATTTTTATCTTCCTTACAAACCATCTCGGTAAACAAGATTCCAGCTTTATTATTCTCAGTGGTGCAGCAACCTACTCGTGTTCAGGTTGTCTTGGAAACGCACCAATTCTAGATATTTTCATCTTACTCGTCTAAACTTTTCTTTTTATTGGGTTTCCCCGAACACCATCATCAAAACAAAAACTATAAGATAGAATACGAAAATTTTTAATGAAGGTAGGAAAGAGGCAGAATCTATAGTGATAGGTTAAATTTTGTTACATTAGGTTTGGTTAGATTATATCAGGTTTAATAAGAAAAAAACATATAGTGCCGCTGAAAAGTGTGTACCAAGTAATACAATAACATGGCAGGGCTCGAACGGGTGCAACACTAAATTAACTAACTTCATGCTCTGGCGTTTAAGTCTGATAAAAAACTGCTGTTCCCTATATAGCAAAACTTACCTTAACTCTGAAATGATTAAGTCAAATACAACAGGATGGACATTTATATATACACACAGGTTGGAAATTACGTAAATGTCAAGGCCTCCCCTCAAGCTCACCAAAAGGGCACGGACGCTGGAGTCTTGTAGAAGCGGAATTAAATAAATGTTCACCATCACAACAAATTAGGCGCCAAACTACACCATCCAAGAAAGTAGTGTTGGAATGCTGGTACTAGTTCGTTTACCTTATGTTTTTTTTTTATTCTTAAGAAGTGAAGGGGGGCGGAGCCTACAACGTTAGGTTAAAGTGGGTTATATTAGGTTTAGTTAGGTTGAGTTAGATTATATTAGGTTAAAGAAGAATAAGAAAATGAGTAATGCCGTAGGGAAGTTAGGACCAAGCAATATAACAACATGACTCTCTCTCTCTCTCTCTCTCTCTCTCTCTCTCTCTCTCTCTCTCTCTCTCTCTCTCTCTCTCTCTCTCTCTCTCTCTCTCTCTCTCTCTCTCTCTCTCTCTCTCTCTCTCCTCTCTCTCTCTTTTAGAAATAGACAAAATAGATGGAATAATAGTGCATTACAATTATCAATACATATTTTTTCCCTATACAACACTTTGGTCGATGCTCAGAGCTATAGTGTTTTTTTTTTTGGACTCATACTGTCACACAAAAGTAAAGTTAATAGAAGAGCCATGTAATCTATTCCTAAATCACCCTTGGAAGCTGGTATTCTCAAACCACTAAACCTTGTAACACAATCCTCTCCCACCACCTCGTCAGGAGAGGAAGCAACACTGGACGGACACAACACTGGCTTCTCTAGTAAAGGTTCCTCAGTGAAGTGCGATCAGGTTGCCTTTTGTCCTGCATCAAAGTAGCAATAGTTCAGCTTCACTTTACATTTGTTCAAGGGAGGCATGCCAGGCTGACTCGCTCCGTATTTCGGTGGAATGTGTCAGGGTCGTGAGTGTTGGGTGTCACGGCGTCGTGGACAGAGAGGAGCTGCGAGGCTAAAAGATTGTTTGCAGTGTTCGGAAAAAAACTATTAGATATACACTCACTACTTGGCGTGTAGTGCGATAATTGATTAATGTATTTTTTTGAACGGGTAATGTGTGTGTGCGTGTGCGTGTGTGTGTGTGTGTGTGTTTGTATGCATGTGTATCGAGAAGCCTAGTATTACATGTTCTTGTACCGGTGTCGAACCTTGTGTTATTAAGACCAGAAGTTTGTTAAATAGTTTTTCGTTGAGTAACTTGAGATAACATCGAGCCAAGTCTTCTCCAACTCTGGTGGCGCGGCGGAGCAAGTTGAGATGTGAGGTGAGGCGAGTTGAGGTGAAGTGAAGGTGTAGGTGTACGGTGGTGTAGGTAGAGGCAGGCGTCTCCTCCGCCTTCATCTCATGGCTCAAGATAGTGATGGATGATGAGGAATGGTGAAGAATGGCAGCTGGTAGATGGTGGTGGTGGTGGTGGTGGTGGTAGTGCTCTTGTGTGTGTGTGTGTGTGTGGTGTGTGTGTGTGTGTGTGTGCGTGTGTGCGTGTGTGCGTGTGTGCGTGTTAACTAATCATTCGAGGCTGTCATGCCCTGAAATACGATGCAGGAATAAATAGATGAAACCGAAGTGTGGCCTTATCAAGGGTTACTATTGAAATACAAATACAAATACTGTAAGATTCCATTATATTCCTTCGTTAAGTACAGTAATGTGGCGAACTGAGTGTCTAAATTAAATAAAAAGTGTAAACCTCTTCCCCTAAAAAAGGACACACGTGTTTTCTTTTCTTCTTTTTATGGCGATGCAACGAATGCACTGATTTTTGAGAGAGGAATAAAACACTATTGGGGTGAAAGAGTAAATATTCGGATTGTAAGATCAGGTATCGTGCTTTCCTCATTATTTAGGCACACAGGAGGGAAATGTCCGTGCCTCTGTTTTTGCATTGTGTTTTAAATCGGGGAAACTTAATATCTCAATGCACAGTCGTAAAAGAAAGGAGAGAGGAGGAGAAATATGAATGCTGTTTTTTATTCTGGTTATTTGTAGACTTGGTGAGACTGCTCTGGAGTCTTAAAACTTTGACTTCCACTGTTTTTTGTTCGATGTTGTTTGTGAGTTTCCTGGAAGGGGAGATACAAAAGAAATCTGAAAATAGTGTTAAAGGAAGAAACTTTGATTTTCATAAATAAAAGAAGGTGAATTTGTGCTTTTTTGTTTATGAATTTATTGTTTTCTGTCTGAACACACACACACACACACACACACACACACACACACACACACACACACACCACACACACACACACACACACACACACACACACACACACACTGACAACATGCACACAAACATTTATTTTGTCTCTCTCCTCTCTCTCTCTCTCTCTC
>JAXIVD010007152.1:0-21208 GCA_036785275.1 Cancer borealis
CCTCACTTCCCTTCCTTCCTTCCCCTCACTCATCCTTCCTTCCCCTCTCCCTCTCCCAGACCAGACAACGTTTCTCATACTTCCCCTCGTATATCTTGTTCCTCCTCCACCTCATTTTTGTAAGTGGAGCTTAATTTCTTCCTTAATTAGTAGGTTAGGTTAAGTTACGTTAGGTACGGTAAGGTTAGGTTAGATTGGTATGTTAGGTTAGGTATGTATATATGTGTGTGTGTGTGTGTGTGTATGTATGTATGTATGTATGTATGTAGTGGATTCTAATGGTAATAGTAATGAAGGTGTAAACTTTAACCTAACAACACACTTTACCCTAATCACCAGGCCAGTCACGTGATCAATTTGACTCAATAAACAACACGCTAAACCAGGAACAACATAATATAAATAAATAATGAAAAATGTAATAAAATAAGATACAATAATTCCAATAAAAGAATAAACAAATAAACAATACATCCAAATAAAATACAATAAATAAATAAATAAATAGTCTGGCAATAAAAAAATAAATTAAAATATAAATAATACACTAAATTAAGATACAATAATTTCATAGCAGAGAATCAAACAAATGAAAAAATAAATAATAAAAATCCAAGCATTACATTAATACGTATATTCGTGGCTTCATGTTCTGGTTGTGAGCGAGAATAATGTGTTGTAATGTTTTAGTATTAATGGCACTTGTTAGTTATTGTGCAGAGAGCGAGGTGGTTACAGGGTGTGATTTAGGTGCCTGCATGAGCTATGAGAGAGAGAGAGAGAGAGAGAGAGAGGAGAGAGAGAGAGAGAGAGAGAGAGAGAGAGAGAGAAAGAGATGAAAGAGGTTTTAGATATACTGAAAGGAAGAGGAAATAAAGATACACAGATAATGATAAAGAAAAAATGTTTGAAGGGGAAAGAAAGAGAGATGACTAAATGGATATATATATAATAAATTAGATGAATAGGCTAATAGAGAAATTGAAAAAAATAGACAGTTGAATAGTAGATTATTATATAGATAGACAGATATCCACGTAGCAAGAATCAGATATAAATTACTTTTTTTCTTCACTTTTATTTCTTTATATTTCATTCTATTGAAGTTCAGAACGTAAAGAATAATGACAAAATTTCTTCATCAACCACCTTCAGAAAAAAGTAAAAGAAAAATATACGTTAATTAATATAAAAAATAAAAGTTGGTTGGTATTAAGTATCAGATTTATTTAAGTTTGCATTTCATTAAGTTATTGAAGGTGAGATGAAGTATATTTTATTATTATTATTATTATTATTAAAGTGTTACAAAGAATCACACTTATCAATAACTGTGTTCTAATTGCAACACTTTCTCTCTCTCTCTCTTTTTATTTTATTTTATTTATTTATTTATTTATTTATTTATTTTTTTTTTTTTTTCTGAATCCTCTTACTCAATTCCTCTTGACACAAATTACCACTCGATAGAAATAATATTAATGCGATGTTTTACGCTTGTCCTACTTACACAAGGAAAAATATAATGTGTTGCTAGTAAATATTATGTGTTAATTTTCTATTGAAAGAGTTAAGTCCTAAGAAGTCATTTTAATAATAGTAATGTTAATAATAATGATAATAGTTATGGTAATAATAACAATAGTAATAATTTTTTTTTTCTAAGAGACTGAATTACAAAGAAAATTAGATAAAGAATAACACAATTCATTATAATAACCTTATACAATTACGTAACAAACAATAACAATATAATAATTACCTTAACTAATTATTACAACAATTTAATCTCAAACAAAACAAAAGAAAAACACACTAACGAAACATAAACACAACGATTGATCAATAATTTAAGAAAATCCTGTTTCTGGAGAATATTCATAAAACTTCGTCATCTAATCCAATAAGTTTCGTAAAGGTGATAGGATGACTCACCTGTCCTCTGTGTAGCCTCAAGGGAGAGAAAAAATATATATATAATAAATTCACTAACATAATATATTTTTATTTTCTCTAATCTTGCAGTAAATTATATAGAAATAACGTCATTCACATCATTTATAATTTATCTTCCCACATTGTCTCGTGTAACTCAAAATTCCACGTTGAAAATATATCTACAAATTGCACCAAAAGACTCCCAATATTATCTTGTTTTTCTCTTTTTATGATCTCAAAAATATATATATATCCTTCCTTCCATTCATATTTATTATTTTCACTTTTTTTTTTTTTTCTTTTGAAATATAAAATTCTGTCGAAAGGAAATATTTTTTTTTATTTATTTATTTTTTTTTTTTATTCCTTGCACTTGAATAGACTCGATTTATATATTTTTTTCCACGCACACACACACACACACACACACACACACACACACACACACACACACACACAAAAAAAAAAAAAAAAAGGCCGTATATATATCATGAAATATTACCAAGGCGAGACGATTCCACCTCATCCATTTCATCCACAAATTTAACCATTTCATCACATTTCCTGCAACTCCACTCCACCACATCTTGCATAACCAAAAAAAAATGATGATGATGATGATGATGTTTTGTTCCTCACACGAATTAAAGAAAAATAGAGATAAAGTGAAGGTCAAGTTGAGATTGATCCAACTCTCTTTTTTCTCTTTCTCTCTTTCTCTCTTTCTCTCCTGATGCGTGTTATATGATTTTCTTCCCTTCATCGCCTCTCTCTCTCTCTCTCTCTCTCTCTCTCTCTCTCTCTCTCTCTCTCTCTCTCTCTCTCTCTCTCTCTCTCTCTCTCTCTCTCTCTCTCTCTCTTTTCTGTATCACAAGTCATGTATAGAGATAGTTTTTTTATTCTTTCTTTCTTTCTTTCTTCCTTTTTTTTTATTCTTTGTTTCTCTTTCTGTTTCCTGTGTCTATTCGTTTTGTGTATTTTTTTTTTCTTTTTCTTTCTTTCTTGTTTTTCTTAATCCGTCGATTTTTTATTTTATTTTATTTTATTTTTATTTTTTTTTTTTTTTTCCACCATATCTCACGTTTCTATAAAAAAAATGTTCTTCTTATATTTCTTTACTTCCCATTTTTATCACTAGTTCTTCTTCTAACATCTATATCTTTCTGCATTGTGTTTCTATTCTCTCTCTCTCTCTCTCTCTCTCTCTCTCTCTCTCTCTCTCTCTCTCTCTCTCTCTCTCTCTCTCTCTCTCTCTCTCTCTCTCTCTCTCTCTCTCTCTCTCTCTCTCGTTTATCTTCCTTCTCCTTTCTTTATCAATTCATCTTAGTTTCATGGTGTCTCGCAGGGTTACTCTCCCTCCCTTTATTTTCTTTACCCTTTGTTTGTCTTGCTCGCCTTCTTTAATTATTTGTCTTTATTGTCTTGGTTTCTGTTTTGTTTTCTCTGTCTTATTTATTTGTCCTTTTATTCTTTGTTATTAAGGTTGGTGTGGCAGTGTCTTTCTCTTTGTTTACTTCTCTCATTTTGTTCTCTCTTTCTCTCTTTTTCTCTCTTTTATTTAAACATCAATGAACACAAAAAGGTTTTAAGTAAGTAAACATTCTTTAGATGCAATTATTTCTCTCTCTCTCTCTCTCTCTCTCTCTCTCTCTCTCTCTCTCTCTCTCTCTCTCTCTCTCTCTCTCTCTCTCTCTCTCTCTCTCTCTCTCTCTCTCTCTCTCTCTCTCTCTTTTCTGGTTTGCTTAAGTGGTTTTCTCATATCACAAAGGATGTCAGGCAGGTAATTAGATGCTCCCCTTGCACTCCTTCCGTCTTGTTGGATCAGGTTAGGTTAGGTTAAGTTAGGTTGGATTAGGTTAGGTTAGGTTCTGTCATGTTGTTGTTTTCATTGTGTGGTATATCTTGCAAGGAGTCGCTGGTGATGATTAAACTTGACTTCTTGTTGCGCCGAGGTGAATGTAGTGTGAGTAAGGGAAGGATAATATTGTGAAGGTAATATGGTAGTGGTAATGATGGAGAGGTAAGGGAAAGGTAATATTGTAAAGGAAATGGAAAGATGATACTACAAGGAGTCTGAAGGAATTTATAGTTGTTGAAGATTGATTGTTTTTATGTTTGAGTGAGTTTGTGTGTGTTTGTGCTTTTGTTCTTGTTTTTTATGTGTGTCTGTGTCTGTGTGTGTGTGTGTTTGTGTGTTAAAGGTTGGTACATATCGATTTTAAAACCTTACATTTGGTGAACTATACTTGTCGTCTTTTTCTTCACAGTATTAGATTATTTTATTAAGGTTTTAGAAAGAAGTTGAAGGTGTAGAAGGAAAAGATGTATGTTGTTGGTGTGTAATTAGCAACACTTTCAATCCCAGGTGTGTAATGAACTTCAAACAGGTGTTTGTGTTGCAGTAATGACACATGTTTTATCATCACACGGAGGGAGAGGAAGTGAGCATCACGGACGAGAGAGAATAGACGAAGGGTAAACACATCTTGCTCTACAATATATAAAAAAAAAAAGTAGTGGGGCGTCGGCATAACAAATAATAGATGATAATAGATAATTGAGAATAAATAATGGATAACTAGAGTAACAAAATAACAAACTAGATATGGAAAAAAAGACAATAAAAAAATAAAACCGTAAAAAAACTAGATCAAGAGACGAGGTAGAAAATATTTTGCTAGAGTAACCAGGAATAGGACGGGTAGCACCAAACCCCATTAACCACAGACCTTCTACCACACACACTCAACCACACACCTTTAACCACATCATAAAGGAAGTAGGTAACCACAGCCACACAGATTACCTGTCTCATGGTTCGTTACCTGCGCAGGATGGAGGGACAAACCACCTGGGTCTAGATTACAGATGTGTGTGTGTGTGTGTGTGTGTTTATTTATGTATGTCCCTGTATGTATGTTTATGTCACAGTTTTGTTTTATTCTCTCTCTCTCTCTCTCTCCTCTCTCTCTCTCTCTCTCTCTCTCTCTCTCTCTCTCTCTCTCTCTCTCTCTCTCTCTCTCCTCTCTCTCTCTCTCTCTCTCTCTCTCTCTCTGTCGCCTGTGTCACACGTATCTTCCACTGTATTGATTCGTCATGTTTTTTTTCTTTTCGTACACGTCATTTCACTTCTACTTGTTTCACCTTCCCTTCGTCCCCCATCTTCCCTTATTCCCTTTTATTCTTATTTATTGAACTATTCCTTAATTTATTCACGCTTCTGTATTTCCTTTAATGTTTGTTGTTATTGCGTTCGTAAATTAGTAAAGGTGAAAGGTAATTACCCTCCTTGACGTCACTACTGATACTCCGTTTTCTTTTGACCGCCTCCTTATCTATTCTGTTTATATTGATGTTTTCCTTAGTAATTAAAGTTGGTCTCGAGTCCTTATATATATTTATTATTTATTTATTTAAGTTTACCTTGAGATGGTGTGTTGAATATTCTCTCCGTTATGAAATGTAAATACTTCTTTTTTATTATGTTTTATTATTGTATCATTCATTGCGTCATCTATTTCTGTGGTCGTAAAACATTTGTTGGAATATTCATTGTATTTAAAGCATCGTGTATTGTATGATGAATAATGTGTGAAGACTGACAATACACATTATACTGTATTACTAACAGAAGTACGTACATGTGTGTGTGTGTGTGTGTGTGTGTGTGTGTGTGTGTGTGTGTGTGTGTGTGTGTTATCAGCTAATTGTATGTTTATAGGAATGAGTCAAGCTCGTTACGTCTCATCTTTTAATATTATTTCATCATATTTTTCTTTCCAACGGTTAATGGCTTCGGCAAACACGCGTTTTTACTGTAATATATTCCATCGGTCCGTCCGCCCTGTCCAAAAAAAGGGTGAATTTTCTCTAATCTTTCTGTAAACTCTTTTTATATATTATGTATTGATGTGTTTTCTTAAAGGTGACAGTCGAGTTTATTTTTTCATGTATATTAATGTCAATGTTTTCTTTTTCTTCAATATATTTACATAACTGGGTCATATCATCTCTTTCTTCTTTCTTTTTATGTGTATGTGTATATATGTGTGTGTGTGTGTGTTTGTGATAACCCTCAAGTGGAGCGAAATATTCTGGACACGACCAAAAAAGGCTTCTCTAATTAGGTTGGTGGTGTGATTTCTTTTTTGTGGAGCCCACCTGCCGTCATGCCTAACATACCGTGATTGGCCTCAAGGCGTGTGTGTGTGTGTGTGTGTGTGTGTGATAAATAGAAAGAGAGTGAGACATAGACAGAAAGAACTAAAAAGGAGGGCAAGATAAACAAATATGCAAACACAAAAAGAGAAATACAAACAAAACAAAACAAAAAATATTATATCTCAGTAAACAAACAAAAAGTGGGCCAAGGTTCGAACCCCACCCACGAAAATGTCCACCTCGCCTTGTTCAAAGTGGAGGATTCAAATTTTCAAAGTAGAAAAATTAAATGTTCAAAGTGGAAGTATTAAAAATGTTCAAAGTGGAATGTTAATATAATCTCAGTGGAAGGATTAGATTAACATACTTATCTTCCACGTTATCCTGAGTGCCACCTGTCGTACGTGTCTGTGTGTGTTCAGGTAAGCCAGGTGTGTCTCGGGGCTCATTAGGCAGGGGAGGGGGCAGCCACAGGTGTGAAGGGGGACAGGTAAACAAGGCGTGGGTAAGCATGGGTGTTAGTAGGGCGTGGGTGAGTCAAGTGGAAGTGTGGAATAGTTTGTTTTGTGTAATGATTTTAGTTGATGGTAATGATGAGGAGGAGGAGGATTATGATGGTTAATAGTGATAATGTTACTACTATTACTACTTTTACTATTTTCACTTCTGATAATGATAATAAAATAAATAGCAATAATAATAGTAATGATAATAGTAACAATGATAATACTAATGATAATGTTTGTTGCAGCTTACTTTAAATGATTACAGAAGAGTATTGTTTGTAGTATTAACGCTATTTGCTCTTAAATTATTTGCATTAGTTTGTGTGTGTGTGTGTGTGTCTGTGTCTGTGTGTGTATGAGAGAGAGGCTAGATATTTTTTTCTGTTTGTGTACATGTACTTGTATTTCGTCAGCCACTGTTGACACACACACACACACACACACACACACACACACACACACACACACACACACCCGTGTTGGGAAGGTCGTTGTATGTTTGTTTATATTTTTTTTACTCTGTTAGTCTGCCTTTCTTTATTCCTCTCTCTTCTCTCTCTCATTCTCTCTCTCTCTTCTCTCTCTCTCTCTCTCTCTCTCCTCTCTCTCTCTCTCTCTGTCAATAAGTCTGAATATAACTCTAATATATTAAGTTCCTTGCGTATAAATATTCTCCACCAGAGAGAGAGGGAGGGAGAGAGAGAGAGAGAGAGAGAGAGAGAGAGAGAGAGAGAGAGAGAGAATACACACATCGTAGCTCAGACCTATACTGTAAATCTTTGCTCCCTCAAAGCTGTATATTGACCAGACAAGCTCTCTCTCTCTCTCTCTCTCTCTCTCTCTCTCTCTCTCTCTCTCTCTCTCTCTCTCTCTCTCTCTCTCTCTCTCTCTCTCTCTCTCTCTCTCTCACACCACAGTAGATAGATAGGTGACAGATAGGTTAATGTACGTAGATGAACGATGCTTTATGGAACAGCAAAGGTGAGACGAGAACTTTTCAGAATGCTTAATGACGTGTAATTATAATTCGCTTTCAAACTATTACTAATACTAATACTATTACTTAGGATATTGCAAACTAAATAGATAGATAGATAGATAGATACATGAGCTCAATATTATGATAGGTTAAAAGTTAAATTGATAGATAGATAGATAGATAGGGTAGATGATGTTTAAAGAGGAAGAAGATATAGTTGCTTTTGATAGATAGATAAAGAGAGTATTTAATAGATAGATAGTTGATTAAAGTGGAAGTAATGAGAGTTGAAAGGTTGAATGTAAATAGATAGATAGATAAATTGATCGATAGATAAGTAAATATATAAAAAAAAAAAAAAAGTAATTAGACAAACACATAAAATAGAAAATTATGTACAAAGATAGATATAGATAAACAGATAGAGACAGACAGACAGAAAGACAAACAGACAGACAGATTGACAGATACATAAATCGATTGACAGCTATACAGACAGCCAGCTTGACAGAGACAGATTAAACAGATGTTTACGAATACCTACACACACACACACACACACACACACACATACTCTCTCTCTCTCTCTCTCTCTCTCTCTCTCTCTCTCTCTCTCTCTCTCTCTCTCTCTCTCTCTCTCTCTCTCTCTCACCTCTCTCTAATTGATCGGTTACTAATCACTTGCCAACAATTATAGTCACAGTGGAGAGTTGGAAGCAATTTGCACTGCGTAGTTCAAAGAGAGAGAGAGAGAGAGAGATTGTTAGTGTGTATTTACCTGTGCCCAAAAAAGGTGTTTAATTATGTATAAATCAGGTGATGGAACTCAACTCGCGTGTGTGTGTGTGTGTGTGTGTGTGTGTGTGTGTGGGCGTGGGCGTGGGCGTAGTGATACCTAACGCAAATGCTTCTTCTTGTTGGCTCAGAGGGGAAAGTTGAGGTTTGTGAAGGAGACGACTTCCTAAATGCTATTGTTGTTGGTTGTTGAACTCTCTCTCTCTCTCTCTCTCTCTCTCTCTCTCTCTCTCTCTCTCTCTCTCTCTCTCTCTCTCTCTCTCTCTCTCTCTCTCTCTCTCTCTCTCTCTCTCTCTCTCTCTCTCTCTCTCTCTTTTTCTTAACCTTTACCTTAACCTTTCCTCATCTTCTGTTGCCTAACCTCTTCCTTGCTTTTATTCATGTCCTCCTCCTCCTCCTCCTCCTCGTGCCTGGCTGGAATAAAGGGTTGTGGTGTAGGTGTGAGGTGAGTGCTGGATGACAGACAGGTGAGGAAGGCGAGTATCGGAATGGGGTCACGCAGAGCACCAATTATATCGTCACCGCGGCAGAGGAATGGACAGGTGCATGTGTAGGGCGAAGGGGAAGGGCAGGTGTGTGTGTGTGAGGGTGTTAGCAAGGGATAAGTGGAGAGTGTTAGTGGTAGGTTAGGAGAAGAAGGAAGAGGAGGATAAGGAGGGAGGAGTGATAAAGTGTGGGAAGAGAAAGGAGTAAAAGGATGACAGGAACGGAGGAATCATGAAGTGAAAGGAAGGAGTGAGAATGACTTTGTTACTTTGTTGGAAGTTCAAATAATCTGTTTTAAGCTTATTAACTTGCAGGAAAAAACTGTAAAATTGACTATTTGGCGACACGTCTTGAACGCAGCAACTCGTGATGATTTGTGAGTTAATGAAGTGTATACATTTTTTCACCGTGATAATATTTTTTCAAAAGAAAGTTTGGTGTAATGTGTTTTATGTGTGAACACAGAAACACAAAGAGAAGTTGAGTTCATTGGTGAGTCAGTACCAGAGTAAATGTTTCCTTTGTAAACATTGTCATTACAAGGTAAATGTGTTGTATGTCTACCATATTGTTTGTGTTCATTACAACCTCACGAGGGGATTACACCAATTAAATGATGTGTTATTGCCGTTATGTACATGATATAAAACTCAATGTTGTTACAGTACATTGTTATTTCAAAGCCAAACTGTGTTCAGCGTTTTTCAGGTAATCATATCAATGGTTGGATCATGTATTACAAGATTATATTGTTATACCTGTCACGTTAACACTAATACAGCCTCGTAAAGCTAGGCTAAGCCAGGCTATTCCATGCTATGCTATGCTATACTGGCTACACTAATATCTCATTACTTACACTCATACTTAGAAATTTGATGCGAACTTCAGACACGTTGGTTGTATGTATATTGCATTGACGAAAATTACATTGGCGGATTGATATGATTACTCTGGTGTGCATCTACCCGTGTGTGTACTTTCAGATAACAACTATGAACAATACCTTATACTCTTGAAAGGTGTTCCCTTATACAAACCTCGTCAGCTTGTATCTCCCAAACACTAGTTGATGACGCTGCCACGAGTCGCTAGATAGATAAACTCACGGCTTTTACCTTCCACACGAGAGTTTATTAAAAAAAAGTGTCTATTGCTTAAATTAAGGGAGAAAAAAAGTTTATTATAAAAAATTGACTTGCATTCATTATAAGTATAGGAAGCTTGCAACATTGGAAAATTAAGTAGTACAGTTAATACGGATATATAATGATTACTTGTGTGAGGGAAAGATAGGAAAGCAGGAAGACTCCTCCCCACCCACCCTACACACTGTCTACGAAATACCTTCACCACACTCTTGCAAAGGTCTACGGTACAGTGAAGAAGAGGAGGAGGAGGAAGAAGAAGAGGAGGAGGAAAGGAGAATGTCATGGTGGAGGAGGAGAATTAAATAGGAATTCACGAGAGGAGGAGGAGGAGACAAAAAAGGACTCGTCGTAAGAGGTATTCAAGAGGAAGAAAAAGCAAGGATATTGGAAGGACATGGAAGGAAGAGGAAGGACGGAGAGGAAGTGTAGAAGGAAGAGGAAGAATTTGGAATGAAACAAAGAGAAGAGGACTAGGAGGAGGAGGAGAAAGAGTTGACTAAAGTATTGGTAAGGATTGAAATATTTGAGAGAAAGAAAAAAAGAGAAGGAAACGGAGAGAGAATGAAGAGAATAGACGAGAATGAAAAATACGAATAAGAAGAAGAAGAAAGAAGGAAAGAAAACATCGTCAATAAAGAAGAAATAAGAAAATAGAAACAGATAAAGCAAAGAAATAACAAAAAAATAAAAAATAAAGCAAGAAACAGAAGAGGAAAATCAACACACACACACACACACACACACACACACACACACACACACACACACAACCAAACAAAAAACACAGCAAATCTAAACACAAACAGCACCTAAGTAGACACCCCCTCCCCCCTTTCCACCCCTTTAATAAGACATGGATGAGAGAGTCAAAGAAAACGGTGAATGGTTGATGAAAACCCTTGGGTGTCTAAAGCAAATGAGAATAATCGGTGTTTTGAAAGGCTGTTTGTTTTGCTTAAATGGCTGACTCACGGCGGGGGAAACGGAGCAATCGCGGGCGTGAATAGAAGAGAGAGAGAGAGAGAGAGAGAGAGAGATAAATACATTGATACCCTTCTCTCTTTCTCTGTCTCTGTGTCTCTCTCTGCGCATGCTTAAGTAGGTGAATGTGCCTCTACGTGTGTGTGTGTGTGTGTGTGTGTGAAATGTTTCTCTATCTGTGTATATATATATTTGTTGCTGAATTAATAGTTACAAGGATTAGAAAGTGTCAGAGAGAGAGAGAGAGAGAGAGAGAGAGAGAGAGAGAGAGAGAGAGAGAGAGAGAGAGAAAGGTCATTCACAGGAGGCAGGATTGTCGAGTATTTTGTGTGGAGGCCGCGAGAAGGGAAGGCAGACGGGCAATGCATCTGTCGTAGTTATGCCGCGAGGATGAAGCGGCGATACATCATAGAAAACGAATGTGACGCAGGAAATAGATGATTGGAGGGAGAGAATACGAGGCAGAAAGTGAGAGAGAGAGAGAGAGAGAGAGAGAGAGAGAGAGAGAGAGAGAGAGAGAGAGAGAGAGAGAAAATCGTTGTGAATTGTGAAATAGCTTTTGTATTAGTCGAATTATTGTTTGTGGCGTGTATTATGGGGAGGAAGAGGAGGAGGAGGGGGGGAGGAGGACAGGTGAACAATTGTGGGTTAATGGACACGTTAAGCTCTATTCCTCACATGTCCAATGAAATGTTATACAATACAAAGACTCAGATTACGTGGAAATTTCAATAGTCAACGAAAAAATAAAAGAAAGAAATAAATAAAATATATATGTGACTTTATTGATTGTATTGGGAGTAATATATTTTTTTTTGGGGGGTGGGGGGACAGGTGGTTTTTATTTTGACACTTGTATCATCATCATCATCATCATCAGTACAGATAAGAGCATCACGGAAGGTATGAATTAAATAGCATTAATTAAGAGGTCGTTGCCAGGTGTATATTATTGCGTGCGTGTCCTCAGTCTCCTCTTGAGGCGCCTCCTTACACACACACACACACACACAGACTCAAACACACATTTATTATTTTATTTTTCTGCTCTGAGAACCTAGTATATAGATAGATAAATTATCACTATTATTATTATTATTATTGTTATTGTTAGTAGTAGTAGCAGTATTAGTATCAGTATTATTATTATTGTTAATAGTAGTAGTAGTAGTAATAGTAATAGTAGTTGCAATAGTAATGATAGGAGTAGTTATAATAGAAGAACAAATAACAGCATTAACAGCAGCTGCAGCCTCAGTGGCATTAACAGCCTCAGTAGTAGCATCAGAAGTGTAGTAACAGCAGCTATAACGATTGTAGTAATTCTATCGAGTTTTGTCTTTCAACTTGTGAAATACTTGTGTACACGGTGTATGTTATGGCACACACACTCACGTACACACACACACACACACACACACACAGAAAGAGAGAGAGAGAGAGAGAGAGAGAGAGGGGGGGGGGGAAAGAGAGAGAGAGATCGGTAGCCAAGAGAGTGCCAAAACTCTACGGATATTGCCGACCGCATTTCACTATCATTGCCTTTAGTCTCCGCCGCTGTTGTGTGTGTGCGCGATTGCGTGTGTATGTGTGTGTGCATCATTTTCTTTATCTTTCTCATTCCTTATATCTTTCCTTCCTTCCTTCTTTCCTTCATTTCTTCCTTTCTTTCCTCTGTGTTATATCTCTTCTCTATTTATTTGCTCGTCTATTAAGTGTTCTGTATTTATTTCCTCTCTCATATTGTTTGGTTCAGTGGACGTCTTAAATTAGTGAAAAGTCTATCAGTTGGTTTTAATAACGTCACAGTATTTTATCGGGTTGGCGTTAATACCCGTTTTCTGTGGGAATTTCAGGGCCGTCCTCTCTAAATCTCAATCCTGCCTCAGAGCCCCCTGTTAAAGAGATTACAGTTTACTCGTGTTGTCTTTTTTCTCTCATCCTCTCTCTTATTTTCTTTATTATTTTCATCAGTGTTGTGTGTGTGTGTGTGTGGTAATTAGAGGATTTCACTCTCACCCCCCCACCACCACCACCATAACCTCCACCACCACTAATATCATCACTACCACCACGAATACTAATGTCTCTTAATTCTCTTACTATTACTGTTATTACTGCAAGCATTACTAATTACTACTCTTACTACTACTACTACTACCACCACCACCACCACCACCACCATAACAACAGCATCAACACCACCACTAACCACAACTTTCACAACATTTTATTTCCTTCCCCACCAAATAAAACACACAACGCACAATAATTACCAACGGGGGAAAAAAAAGAATGGAATGAACGGCTTGGAATGAACAGACCGCCTTTATTTCCTTTTTTCCCATCATAAAAACGAATTTTTCCCTCGTGGCTTACTGAGAATGAATGCTTTCGGTATTTTTTTCTTTCCTTCTCCTCTTCTTTCCTTACCATTCTCTCTGTCTTTATTCTCTCTATCTATCTATTCTTTGACATACTTACCTACTTACTTACTTACTATCTATCTATCTCTCTTTTCTTTATAAAATCGTGTTGGTTCGTGTAAATGTAATCACCATTTCACCGCCTTTTGAACACAAGCCAAACCAACGAACGACCCAGAATGTTCGACCATCGTCATTATAAACGTTCATAAAATACGTTCACGAGATACGATGTTAATGGGTTTGGCTGGAGAGAGAGAATTATAATAATGATAATAATGATCATAAAGAACACTCTGGCAGTCCCCCTTAAAGTGATAGGAATTTATATCGAGATAGAAGAGAGAGCAGTGCAGGATGGATATGGCAGTTATTGTTGAGGGGAAACTAAAGAAAGATCGTTATTAGAGAGAGGGGGAAAAAATTATTGATGTACTAGATTTTGGTGGTTGAAAGGAAAAAAATACTTCAAAGAGATAGCAAATGGAACGTCAGGAAAGGTGTGTGTGTGTGTGTGTGTGTGTTTATTTTGGGAAGTGCTGAAAGGTAATAAAAGTGTATCAAATGTGTGACGATGAATGATAGTAAGTAAAGGGCTGGTGCATGATGGTGGTGGTTTTTCCATTATGTGACAATAACAATAATGATAATGATATGACACAGAGAAGTAGGAGGAGGAGGAGAAAGAGGAAGAGGAAAATTACTAACACCATCAATATTGAAGACAAATAATGATAGAGAATGGAAGGGAGTTGAGGTAGAGAAGAAGAAAAGGATGAACAAGAACAAGAATATGAAATGAAAGCAAAAACTAATAACACAACCACACCACCACAACCACCAAACCAAACAACAGCAATACAAAAACACGTTGACAGAGCTTGCTAAAATCGAGGACACACACGTTTGGACAAGGTTGGCGGTAGGTAGTTAGGCGCCATTCGTTACCTCGCTGCTTTTCTGCCCTGAAACACGTGTGGCTGAGTTACGAGCTTGAGTTTAGAGCAGAAGGAGCCAGAGGAAGGAACAGTTTGAGAAATGCTCCAGGAATAAGTTTGTGGAGTGCAGTTCTAAATGATGGAGGAGGTGGAGAGTGTGGAGTAGTAGTAGTGGTAGTAGTGGATTAAAGGGTGGTAGAGTGAAGGATTTATGAGTGTTTTACGTGGGATGATAAATAATAATGTTTGTGGTGGTGGTAAAAATGATGAAGTGGATGGATGGATACGAGACCTCGCCTTTTAAACTACAATGTGAATATTGAGACAAATCATAAAGTGGAAGAAAAACTATATATAAAAGAACATGAAAGACTGACAAGTGGAGAAAAAGTGGAAGAGAGAGATAGAGAAGTAAGTGGAAGGTGGAAATTTGAATAGAAATGGTAGTGGTAGGATATAAGTGTGAATAAGTGGAATGGAGGGAAAAAAAGAGGAATGATGGAGGGGTTGGGGGGTGGGGGGGAGGACTTAAGATGCAAAAGGTTGGGGGAGATGAATGGGGGGTGAACGTGCGAGGAAGGAGGATAGATGGAGACTAATTTCAAGGCAGGAAGGCGGAGGGAAGACAAACAGCCCAAGGAATAAAGTCACGCCCTATGTGTGTGTGTGTGTGTGTGTGTGTGTGTGTGTGTGTGTGTGTGTATTAGGGAAAGGTAAATGCCTCACACATAAAAACAAAAGATAGAAAGGAATGATGGAACAAACAAACAAACAAACAAACAACAACAATAACAACAACTGCATACTTAAGAAACAAAAATCAATGTGAGGAGGAAAGAAAAATAGCACACACACACACACACACACACACACACACACACACACACACACATACCAGCCTTACTTTACTGTTCCCCTCGGAGGCTCTAGACACTTTATCAACGCTGGTTAACCTCGTGTAGCAGAAGATAGTGAGGAGGTGCAGCCCACACACACACACACACACACACACACACACACACACACACGCACACACACACACACATTATTAAGTCTCCCCTTCCGTCACACAGAAAACGGAACAATGGTCTTCACACTACACGTCATTCTTAGGGTTTCTCAGTAAGGGTGAAGCAAGGGTTTGATAACACGACCTAAAGCCTCTTACTGTACCCTTGACCTGTGTGTTGTTGAAGGTCAGGTCAGGTTAGGTCATGTCTTGTATGCAGTGAAGGTTACCAGTGATATAGAATTGCTAAAAAGACTGATATTTATACATATATACATTTCTTTATTCATGATCTTACTGGAAACAAAAATATTCATACATATATAGATTTTTTTTTCGTGGTTTGCATTTTCCACTGACTTGTTTTTTGTATATAAACTCCTCCTAACAAACACAAACTTAACTTGTAGTCCAGTAAAAAAAAAAACACACCCAGTATTTACCAAACCAACACAGAAAAATAAATGTAACGTAACCAACTCTATTCAAAGCCAATAAGAAACCACAAGTAACTTTATATCCCCAAAAAAATTACCCACAACAACATTTTTACTCCCAAAACAAAAGTAAAGTTACACAAAATTTATCCTCGACATCTAACCAAAAAAATATATAAATAAAACATATCACAACCTAGAAAGTGAACTACACACACACACACACACACACACACACACACACACACACACACACACACACACACACACACACACACACACACACACACACACACAAGACCCGAGTCGCCTTCCCTCCATTAAAGGAAGACGACATTTGCCTAACCAAGTGATGATGGAGAGAGAGAGAGAGAGAGAGAGAGAGAGAGAGAGAGAGAGAGAGAGAGAGAGAGAGAGAGATAAAGAGATGACGATATCATTTCACAACACACATTCACACACACACACACACAAACACACACACACACACACACACACACACACACACACACACACACACACACACACACACACACACATTTGTATTCACATCGCTGGGAGAGACCTGTGAGGGAAGATAACGAGAAGAGACGGCAGAGGGAGGGAAAAGGGGGGGAGAGAAGGAGGGAAAATGGGGGGGAGGGAGGTAAGGGAATGTGGTGATGATTGATAGAGAAGGAAGAAAGGAGACCAAGAGGTAGAGAGAAAACTTAAACCTCCTCTCTTTTTCTGTTTCTCTCTTTCACTATCTCTTTTTCTCTCTCTCTTCCTATTAAAATTGAAGTACGAGTTAGCGAACGCGAGAGAGAGAGAGAGAGAGAGAGAGAGAGAGAGAGAGAGAGAGAGAGAAAAAAAAAATGAACGCAGACAGTTTGAATAAAAAGTAAAGAGGGGAGACGAGGAAGCACACACACACACACACACACACACACACATCCAACCCCTCTTTGAAATCTTCCCCTTTTTCCCCTCTTAAACCTCGCTTCTTTCCACACACTTAAACACACTCCCCTTTAATCTGCCTCTTCACCCCTTAAATTTCCCCTCTTTTTAAACCCTAACTAACCTCTTCTTCGCACCATTAAAATTCCCCTTTTTTCCCCTCATTTTAAAGCTTTCTCTCTCTCTTTTTCTCATGGTTAAATCTGCCTGTCTTTATTTTTTCTTTACTCTCTTTTTTTCTCTCATTTTCTCTAACTTTTCTCCTTTTCATCACTTCCTTTTGTGTATCTTTCTTTCCCCTCCCTCACTTCATTATCTCTCTCTCTCTCTCTCTCTCTCTCTCTCTCTCTCTCTCTCTCTCTCTCTCTCTCTCTCTCTCTCTCTCTCTCTCTCTCTCTCTACTCTCCTCTACTCTATTATAATCCTCTTTTCTCCTCTCTTTAAATTCTCTTTCTTTCCTCTCTTCTCATTTCCCTCTCTCTAAATCCTTCCCCTTTTTTTCCCTCTTGGAGTAAATACACTTTCCATTCCCCTTCTCTTAAACATCCCTTCCCTCTTTTATTCCCCTCAGATTCTCCTGTTTCCCCTTTATTTCCCCTTTATGAATATCCTTTTTTCCCTTCCCCTCCCCTTAACACACTAATTTTCCCTTCCCTCTACATGCTAACTTTCCCCTATTTTTTTCCTCTCTATTTACCCTCAAAAATATTTCCTTTTTCCCCCTCTACAAACTTGCTCCCTTTTCCCCTCACTTCCCTTAAAATCAACTTTCTCCCCTTCCCTTACCTTGACATACTCTCTTTCCCCTCTCATGTCCTCTCCAAGCTTTCATTTCCTTTTTTTTCCCCCATTTTCTTTCCCCTCTTCACTTTAAATCATCAGTTTTACTCAATTTCCTTAGATTTTAAACATCCTCTTTGTCTTTCTCTCTTCTTCCCTCTCATCCTCCCACTCACCCTTCCACTCACCCTCCCACTCACCTTCCCACTCACACCTTCCTCTCACCCTCCCACTCACCCTCCCACTCACCTCTCACCCCCTCCCACTCACCCTCCCTCTCACCCTCCCTCTCACCTCCCACTCATCCTCGTACATCAGCCGCCTCAGTGACAGGACAATACGATATAAGTAAACAAAGTCAACAAAAGCAATTTCACGGTCGTAATGTAGTGTCGCGTTGCATGTAAACAAACAAACAAACAAATAAACAAAACAACAACAAGGAGTAAACAATGGATGTGATGTGATGCTATTTTTTTTTTTTTTTTTTTTTTTTTTTTTTTGTCGTAAAAAAAGTGTGTTGACATGATGTATGTGTGTGTGTACGTATCTATGTATATCCTGCTGTCTGTTATTATGTATGTATGTATGTTTTTGTACCTGTCTGTCTGTATTGTAAATCGCTTTGCTTGTATGGGTGCAGGCTTGTGTGTGTGTGTGTGTGTGTCTGCATGTATGTATGTGTGCGTGTGCGTGAGATGAAGAAGAGGGGAAGGAGGGGAAACACAAAGGAATGCAAGGGGAAGGGAAGAGAGGTGTAGCACAAGGAAAGTTTGTCAGAATTTCTATACGAGTGTCTTGTCCTCTTTGTCCACCGTGTCCGAGAGAGAGAGAGAGAGAGAGAGAGAGAGAGAGAGAGAGAGAGAGAGAATGAATGGACCTGCATTGTATAATTTATGTCACTAGTTTGCAAAGATTTTATTTAATAAGTCAAAATATATACACATTCTTTTTTCTTTACATTTTTTTTTTTTTTTTTATTATTTTTTTTTTTTTAAGGAGACTTAATTAATTAAAACCAATTGATCCTTTAAGAGAAACCGATGAAGCCAAGGAAGACTCTGTTGTTTCCTTTGTCATCCCTTTATAAGTGAAGCCAAAAACAATATAGTATTATTATCATTATATTTTCTTGCCATGATTGAGAACCATTACCAAGGGAGAAAAAACTATATTGTCTTCATTTTTTATATATATCAATTAGTCGTTTTTTTTTTTTAACTAAGGACAATGTATGATAAGATTGTTTTTGATAGATAGATAGATGGATAGTTAGGTAGACAGATAGGTAGTTAGGTAGATTGAAGGATTGAACTGTATATCTATCTATCTATCTATAAACTATGCTAACATATCTTAAAGCAGGGCAGCAAATACAAGGCATTCACATACATAATTCACATACACATACATACATACATACATACATTGTCATACCATTGTATTGTATTGTACATACATTGTCATTATCACTTCAGGTTTAGTCTCGCAACACAAACTATGATTTCCACAACAGATTCTAGAAAGCAGAGTTGGTTCACCTCTAACACACTATAATAGACACTCATCCCCTTCCACCTTCCCTTCCACTTTCCCTTCCACCATCCCTTCCACCACCCCTTCCACCTTTCCTTCCACCTCCCTTCCATCTGACCTCATTACCTGATTAATATATAAATAGAGAGATAGATATATATACATTTATTAACACATAGATAGATAGAGATGAAAAATATAGATAAATAGATGAATATATTAATTAATGTATAAGTAGATAGATATTTTGGATTTTTGCTAATTAGATTGATAGATAGATAGATATATTAGTTTATTGATAGATATATAAATGAATTGGTATATAAATAGATAAGTTAATTAATACATACATACGTACATTGATTGATTGATAGATTGGTAATTGAATAAATAGATAAGTCTTTTTTATATACTCTAGTTTGATCCCAAAAAAAAATTCAAATTCAAGCTTCATCCTTAACCCCTTCAAGCTGACCCAAAACAATCTATTTTTTCCTCCCCCCGTAGAAAAAAAAACGAAAAATATTAAATAACCCCATAATTAGAAGAAAAAATGGATAAAGATAACGAAGAAAAAAAAATAAAACACTGACCTATTGCCCTTTCTAGCGTCCACCTTAAAATTAAGTATATAAAAAAAAGAGGGAGAGGATAGGAGAGGGAGAGGGAGAGGATAGGAGAGACGTATTGAACCGGAGGAAGAAAATGGAAGAGCTTCAGGGATGGCTCACCTAACTTATTTACCTTAAGTCTAACAGATCACCGTTGGCCTCGAGAGTTCAAACGGAAGACCACAGCTAATCAAGAGACACGGCCGCCCTTTGGAATGAGTGGGCGTGAAGGAGGAAGGGAACACACACGCCCCATGGAGTGAAGAAAGCAACACTCACTCCTACGAAGGACTTAAGAGAAAGAGAGAGAGAGGAAGGGAGAAGAGTATAAGTGTAAGGATGCAAGACTTATCCTCCGTTCGTCTCCTCTTCCTCCTTATCTGGTGGGTTCTCGTCTCCCCTTCGTCTCCCCGGCAAGGTAAGGGTGATGGCTAATGTCTTCCTTCTCCTCCTCCTCCCTCCTCCTCCTCCTCCTCCTCCTCCTCCTCCTCCTCCTCCTCCTCCTCCTCCTCCTCCTCCTCCTCCTCCTCCTCCTCCTCTTCCTCTTCCTTATCCTCCTCCTTCTTTTCCTTTTTATATTCTTTCTTGTGCTCCTCTTTTTCTTATGATTTTTCTAGTCTTCTTTTTCCTTCTTCTTTTCTATTTTATCTTCTCCCTTATCCTCCTCCTCTTTCTTATATCCCTCCTCTTCCGCCACGTCTTCCTCCTCCTCCTCCAACTTCTTCTCTTCCTCCTCCTCCTCCTCCTCTTCTTCTTCTGTCTTTCTCCTCTTCCTCATTCACGTCTTCTGTATTGATATCTTTCTCTCTTCTCATCCATTTTCTATCGTTCTCCTAATCTTTATTTATTCTTCTTCCTCCTCCTCCTCCTCCTCCTCCTCCTCCTCCTCCTCCTCCTCCTCCTCCTCCTCCTCCTCCTCTTCTTCTTCTTCCTCTCCTTTGTCTTTCATCGTATTTCTTTTATTTAATTTCATGTGTCCTTGTCCTCATCTTTATCTTTATCTTTCTCTTTCTTCTTTTAGTTCTTCTTCTCCTCCTCCTCCTCCTCCTCCTCCTCCTCCATTACCATAATATTGTCTCCATCATGTTTAATATCCTGTTATAATATTTTTTTTCCATAAATCCCAGTTTATCTTCATTGTGGTGTCGATACTCACGTTCTTATTATTATTATCATTACTATTATTATTATTATTATTATTATTATTGGTGGTGCTACTACTACTACTAATAATAATAATACCATCACCACCACCACCACCACCACCACCTAACTACCAAACTACCACGACAAACAACCACAATTAATCATTAACTTTGATCAGGTGGTCGGGAGAGTGCAGGCAGGCAGGCAGGTGAGGTGAGGTTGTGAAGGTGGCGGAAGTAGGAAGTAAGGAAGTAAGTAAGCATGCAAGTAAGAGTAAGGTAACGACAGGCAGGTAGGTAGGTAGGAGGGAGAAGGAGGGGAATAGGAGGAATGGGTAAGGGGAGGGTAGGGAGTATAGTAGGAAGAGGGGAAAGGGGGACAGGTAG
>JAXIVD010007153.1:0-21206 GCA_036785275.1 Cancer borealis
GAGAGAGAGAGATGAGAGAGAGAGAGAGAGAGAGAGAGAGAGAGAGAGAGAGAGAGTAGAACCTTCCTTTTTGAAAGCCATGTAAAGTCTTAGTTTGCCAATGAAAAAAGTGTGTCTTTTAACCGTGATGAAAAACACGCTTTGTTTGAACACCACACACACACACACACACAGACAGACAGAAAGGATAGGAAGGAGGAAAAGAAAAGAGAAGAGGAAAAAAAAATATAAGAAAATTGTGTCAAAGAGAAGATAGAAAAGAAGTTGATGGAAAATACTTAAGAGATGATTTATAAAGAAAAATACAAAGGAGAAAAGGAGGATAAACGAGGAAGTAGGAAACAGAAGAGAAGAGAAGAAAAGTTGATAGAAGAAAAAGGAAAAGAAAAAGTGAAAATGGAAAGAGTATAAGAAGAGAATGTTGGGAGAGGAGGAGGAGGAGGAAGGAGGAGGAGGAGGAGGAGGAGAGGAGAGGAGATGGAGAAGGAGAGCATGCCCGCGGGAGAGACAGGATTAGAGGGGAAGGACAACAAAGAAAGAGAGAGAGAGAGAAGAGAAAGTGAGAGAGAGAGAGGAGAGAGAGAGAAGGTAGAAAAAAAGATAAAGAAGTGAATATGAAAGAACACGATAAAGAGAAGGAATAACATAAAGGAAGGAGAAGAAAAAGTGTGAAAAAGATACAATAAATAAAATAGAAGAAAGGAAAGAAAGAAGAAAATTAAGAAAAAAGAAGAATATGAATAAAGAGGAACCAGTGAAAAAAAAAAAAAAAGAATATCGGATAAAGAGAAAATAAAGAGAATGACAAGAATGAAGCGAATAAAAGGCAAAGAAAGAGGAGAAAAAAGAGATAATGAGAGAGGAAGGAAGGAAGTAATGAAGAGGAATAAGAGAAAAACAAGATGACGAGGAGGAAAGGAAGATAAGATTGATTTCAGGAAACGAGCGAATATTTAATGTGAGAGAGAGAGAGAGAGAGAGAGAGAGGAGAGAGTGAGAGAGAGAGGAGATTCGAGAGAGAGAGAGAGAGAGAGAGAGAGAGATGATAAATGAGATAAAAAAAAAACTGCAAATGAATAAAATAATAAAACAAGAATTAATACGAAATATTGACACAAAAAAAACAAAAACAAAGAAAAAAAATCACGAACATATAAAATGAAAACAAATGAATAAGATAAAAGTAAATAAATTGATACAGAAAGAAAAAGAAAGAAAAAACAAAGAGAGAATTGGAAAAAGGAAAAAAAAAATATCACGACAAAATAAGAAATATCCTGACCTGAGAGGGAAATCAAGGACAACGAGGACAAGGAAAGAATAAACAAAGAAAACTAAGAAAACAAGAAAAACAAAGAAAACTAAAGAAAACAAAGAAAAACAAAGAAAACAGAGAAACAAAGAAAACTAAAGAAAATAAAGAAGTGTTGAAATACCCCCAAAAAAAAACAAAAAAAAACTGTGATAAAAAAACCAATTGATATTAATTTACAAACTAAACAATTTTTAAAAAGAAACTCATATAAAAACCTCACTCCTCCTCCTCCTCCTCCTCCTCCTCCTCCTCCTCCTCCTCCTCTCTCCTCTTCTCTTCCTTCTCTGTTGAAAAGAAAATGGAAATTAACACAGCTCTCGGAAGAAAAATGGAGACCTGGGTAAAAAAAAATAAATGCGAAGATAATGAAGTTGAGGTTGTCATGAAGGGAGGGTAAGGAAGGAAGGGTGAGTAGTAGTAGTAGTAGTAGTAGTAGTAGTAGTAGTAGTAGTAGAGTAATAGTAGTAGTAACGGTTTAGTATTTTCCTAAAGATAAATAAAAAACACTTATAAATCCTCAAAATACCTGTAGAGTACATTAACAATTTTTAACCACTAATTGAAAAGTATATGTGGAGGAATTTTGAAAAGTTTATGCTATGTGAATAAAAACCTTCCTTGCCTCTTTAAGTCGCACGTAACATTTTCACACCACCCGACCAGGAGTTTTAGTTCCCTGGAAGGTTATTTATCACCACGCTGGAATACTTTTACAACTGGAAGAAGGTAAGAAAAAAAACTCAGAGTGGCTGAAATTTTCAAGACCTTAGAACTCCCTGTGTATCTTTCCAACCGGTTACATATTCAAGAAGTTTATTGACTGCTGGAATACAGAGATACGCTGGAAAACTATACAACTACTGAAAAAGAGTATCTTTATAATGATATTCAATGAAATTTAAAATCCATCACAGCTAGACACGTTGTGTACCCTCCATAGCAAACACTGGAAACCTTTTTGCAACCACCTCCTAACCTTTTAAATTCACCTGGAAGTCTTTTAAACCACCTGGAAGACTTTCAACCACCTGGAAAATTCTTTGAACCACCTGGAAGACTTAAACCACCTGGAAACCTTTTAAAACCACTGGAAACCTTTTAAAACACACCTGGAAACCTTTTAAAACCACCTGGAGAGACTTAAACCACCTGGAAACCTTTTAAAACCACCTGAAACCTTTAAAAACCAACCTGGAAGACTGTTTGAACTACCTGCGAAATCTATCAAACCAGCTGGAAATCTTTTTAAACCAGCAAGAAAATCACCTGAAACTTTAAAACGATCTAAAACCTTTAAAACTACTGAAAAGCCTTTTAAACTACCTGGAAACCATTTGAAAGTCTCTTTGAATCACCTGGAAACGTTTTATAACTACTGGAAGCCTTTTAAACAAACTGAAAACCTTTTAAAATCTCTAAAACCACTGGAAACCTCTTTGAACGATCTTGAGAAATCTTTTAAACACACTGAAAACCTATAAAGAAACTATCTGGAAATCTTTTTAAACGCTCACCACCAATTTGAAACATATACGATTCTCTTCAACCCTTCCAGGACAAGGATGGGGTGAGGGGTCTGAACGCCTGGAAACTGAGGGTGTGCCTGGAATCCCCTTCTCTTTAGAAATCTTTGTGTCGCCTACGTGAGCCTCATCGCACCTGTGGAAGTGTCTCTGTATCCCTGGAAACTTACCTCTCTCTCTCTCTCTCTCTCTCTCTCTCTCTCTCTCTCTCTCTCATCTCTCTCTCTCTCTCTCCTCTCTCTCTCTCTCTCTCTCTCTCTCCTACGCACGTCACTTAGGTCTGTTTTCATGTTTGTTTGTTCCTCTCCATTCTCCTCTTCTTCCTTGTTTCTATCTCCTCTTCTCTCCCTTCTCCTTCTCTTCCTCCTTTTCACTCTTACTCCTCTTTCTCTTCTCTACTCCTCTTCACTCTGGTCCAGTTTCCTTTCCTGCCTCTCCCTCTCGCCTCCTACTCTCCTCCTCCTCCTCCTCCTCCTCCTCCCTCCTCTCCTCCTCCTCCTCCTCCTCTCCATCCTCCTCCTCCTCCTCCTCCTCCTTGAATAGGAAAGGTAAAGCAAGAGACGTTTGTATAAAGAGGAATGATAGCATAAGTGCTTTTGCTAGACAGGGAATTACACTGTGAGAGGACGAGGAGGAGGAAGAAGAGGAAGAAGAGGAGGAGGGGAGGTATGAAAAGGAAAACGAAGGAAACATAAAGGAATCGAGAGAAATAAAGAAGAAAGAGGAAGAGGAAGAGAGTGTAGAAAAAAAGAGGACGTGATTAGAATGTGTTAGAGAGAAATGTTAGTGATGGTGGATAGAGTAGGAGGAATAAAAGGAGAAATAATAGAAAATAGTAAAGGAGAAATAGTAAAGGAGAGAAGTAGAAGACCAGGAATTAGAGGAACAGAAGGAGGGGAAATGCGAGAATGATGAGAGAGGATAAGGTGGCAAAGGAGGAATAAAGGAGAAGAGGAAGGGAATAAAGAGGAGGAAGAGCTTGTTTTAAGCAAGACTGACAAGAGAGAGAGAGAGAGAGAGAGAGAGAGAGAGAGAGAGAGAGAGAGAGAGAGAGAGAGAGAGAGAGAGAGAGAGAGGAAATGGACTCTGTAATAGTAGGACGAAAGAGAAGAAAAAGAGGAGGAGGAGGAGGAGGAAGCGAAGAGGAAAATGAAGAGGGAAATAAAGTATGAAAGGGAAGAGAAGGGAAACACATAGGAAATGGGAAAAAACGAAGGAGGAAGAAGGAGGAAGGATGGGAAGTGGAGGGAGGGAGGGAGGTAGGAGGAGGGAAGAGGGAGAGGTAGAGGGCAACAAAGAAAGGTTATTGATGTCAGAGAGAGAGAGAGAGAGAGAGAGAGAGAGAGAGAGAGAGAGAGAGAGAGAGGAGTGAGAGAGAGAGAGAGGAGAGAGAGAAGAGAAGAGAGTAGAGAGAGAGAATGATATGATGAAATGAAGAGAGAATGGAGAGAAGAGGAGGAAGTAGTGTCATTTCAAGAGATTTTCTGGTTGTCCTCTCTTTTAAACCTCCTCGCTCCTCCTCCTCCTCCTCCTCCTCCTCCTCCTCCTCACCTCCTCCTCTCCTCCTCCTCCTCCTCCTCCTCTCCTCCTCCTCCTCCTCAAGAATAACAGCAATCGGCAATTACTTGAACCCTGAGAGTCACTTGAGAATCACTGTAGGAAGAAGAGGAGGAGGAGGAGGAGGAGGAGGAGGAGGAGGAGGAGGAGGATGAGGAAGAAAAATAAAAGAAGTAGAAGGGGACAAAGACATGAAGATGATAATGAAGAGAAGATAAAAGTGATAATAAAAAGGGAAAGAGAGAATAAAGAACGAGGAGAGGAAGAGAAAAAGGTGAGTGGAGGAGGAGGAGGAGGAGGAGGAGGAGGAGGAGGTGGTATGTGGATATAAGGAAGATGTTTATGAAGATGTTAGAATGGAATGGAGGTGAGAGGAGTGGGAGGTGATAACGATGTGAGGACTAAAAGGAGGAGGAAATGATGAGATTGAGAAGAGGATGGAGGAGGAAGAAGAAGAAGAGGAGGAGGAGGTGGGAAGTATGTGAATGGAGGTTTCAGAAGCGAGCAAAGAGGAGGAGGAGGAGAGTAAGAGAGTAAGGGAAGGACATAAGAGAGAGAGAGAGAGAAGAGGAAGAGAGAGAGAGAGAGAGAGAGAGAGAGGAGAGAGAGGGGAGAGGGAGAGGGATGGAGATGGGAAAAATATGGGAGGTGAAAGAGTGTCGAGTGAATTTGAAAGAAAAAATCCATCTTTTCTGAAAAAAATCTATATATAATCTTTTCTTTGGATAATATATTTATTTGTTTATACATTTTTCATTTGTTTTATTTCATTTTTTTCTTTTTTTTTTTTTCTTTTTCCTTTCATTCAGTGTTTTATTTATTTTATTTATTATTTTTTATTTATTCATTTATCTTACTTACTTTCATTTATTCATAGATACATTTTTTTTTTCTTCTTTTTTTTCTCATTTCTTTCCAGATCATTTCTTTTCTTTCCTGTGCTCTTTTTTTTTTTTTCCCTTCGTCCTTTCCTGCTCGGTCAGGACTTTTCGATTTCCAGGCGATTGTGAGGCCAGCCACGTCTTCAGTCAGTCCTCATCAGTCAAGTCAATCAGTCAGTGGTCAGTCAGTCATTCAGTCAGTCAATCAGTCAGTCGGTCAAAAAGTCAGTCAATTTTTTTCAACCATATTAATATAGTCAGTTTATGAAATTCAGTCAGTCAGTCAATCAGTCAGTAGTCGTCAGTCAGTCAAGTTCATCATAGTCATCAGTGGTCAGGTCAATCGGTCAGTCAGGTCAATCGGTCAGTCAGTTCAATCGGTCAGTCAGTCAATTTTTTTTCACCATATAATATAGTCAGTTTATAAAATTCAGTCAGTCAGTCATTTTCTTTTCAGCTAAATAGTCAGTTTATCCAATTCAGTCAGTCAGTCTGTCAGTTTGGTTAGACAGTCAGCTAATGAGTTAATCAGTCAGTCAGTCAATCAGTTAAATTAGATAGTTATCTTATTCAATTCAGTCATCAGTCAGTCAGTCAGTCAGTCAGCGAACAAACAGTAAGTCCTCTCCTCCTCCTCTCCCTCCTCCTCCTCCTCCTCCTCCTCCTCCTCCTCCTCCTCCTCCTCCTCCCTCCCCTCCTCTACCCTACTCTACCTCCTCCTCTGAAGGGTGGGTGGTGAGGTGAGCTTCTGCTATCTAGTCCTTTATCTCAGCCAAAGAAGGACCCAACTGTAATCCTTTGTAATCCTTTAGAAGTTGCCTTTTCATGTTGTCCTCCTTCCTTCCTTCTTCCTTCCTTCTCACTCTTCACTTCCTTCCTTCCTTCCTTACCTTCCTTCCTCTTTTCTTCTTCTCTTCTTCCTCGTCAATCTTCCCTTGCTGTTTCATTCTTTCTTCTCCTCTACATATTGCTCTTTCTCCTCTCTTCTTTTTTATACCTCCTCTTTCCTCCATCCTCCTCCTCCTCCTCCTCCCTCCTCCTCCTCCTCCTCCTCCTGACAGAATTCACTCCATTCAGTGATTTACGAGCGCAGGACGGAGGCTGACAGAGTGGTAAGAGGAGGAGGAGGAGGAAGAGGGAGGAGGAGGAGGAGGAGGAGGAGGAGGAGGTGGAGGAGGTGAGGAGAGGTGGTGAGGAGGAGGAGGAGGAGGAAGAGGAGGAGGAGCTGTAAGAGATTGACTGTACATGGGCTGTGTGGAGGTGTGGTGGAAGATGTGTGGTTTTGTGTGTGTGTGTGTGTGTGTGTGTGTGTGTGTGTGTGTGTGTGTGTGTGTGTGTGTGTGTGTGTGTGTGTGTGTGTGTGTGTGTGTTGATTGTAAAGTGAGTGAAAGAGTAAAGAGGAGTGAGGGGGAGACACACACACACACACACACACACACACACACCACACACACACACACACACTCACACACCAATAAAAGGAAACAATATGCAGAGGAAAGATTTTTAGAAAGTAAACGAGAAATAAAAAGAATGTAGTGTTTTGCATTCTGCCTTTCCCTCCCTCCCTCCCCTCCCTCCCTCCCTCCCTCACTCCCTCCCTCCCCCCCTCCCCTCCTCTCCCTCCCCCTCCCTCCCTCCCTCCCTCCTCCCTCCCTCCCTCCCTCCTTCCCTCCTTCCTTCTTTCCTTCCTTCTTTCCATCTTCTCTTGAGCCTGATCGCTTTCTGAAAGTTTTTCCTCTCCCTCCCCCCCTTCCCTCCCTCCCCCCTTCCTCCCTTCCTCCCCTCTCTTCCTCTTCCCTTTCCTCTCTCGTCTTTCTCAATCCTTTTCTCTCTCACACGTTTTTTCTTTATGTCTTACCTCTCTCTCCTCTCTCTCTCTCTCTCGCTCATCTCTCTCCTCTCTCTCTCTCTCCTCTTCTTCTCTCTCTCCTCTTCTCTCTCTCTCTCTTCTCTCATATATTAAAGCACGCTAATTATCCCAATAAAACCTATATGTTTATCATGCAAATTAACTCTTGAAAATTAAACTGCCAAGATCATATTTATTTTTTTCAACTTCCCGTAACCATCCGGCAGCCATCTTGGAAGCCATTTTGGGCTGGACTAAAATTAATGTTTTCTTGATGTATTTTTGTGCATAATTTTGGTATACATAACCATAGGTGTGATTAAACGTACATGTATGTGTGTACGTAGATGGTCAATATGGCTGTTTCTTTAGTATTCCTTCTTTCCTTCTTTCCTTCCTTCCTTCCTTCCTTCTTCCTTCCTTCCTTTCTTCCTCCCTTCTATCTTATCACATATTCCTCCCTACCATCATTTTCTCCCTCCCTTTCCTTCTTCCTTCCCTTATTCATCCATATTCCTACTATTACACATTATATTCATTTTCGTGTTCCATCTATTCCTCCTCTTTATTTATTTATATATTTATGCATTCACTTATTTCCTGACTTATTTATTCATTCCTGCAATGAATAATGTAAGTTCTTTTGAGAGGGTCTTGGACGCTACCTTGTGTGGTGTTGTGTGTGTGTGTGTGTGTGTGTGTGTGTGTTGTGTGTGTGTGGTGTGTGTGTGTGTGTGTGTGTGTGTGTATGTATGTATGTGTGTGTACGTGTGGAGTCAAGTGTAAGTAATAATCATTTCAGTTTTCTTTCCTTTCTCACTCTATATCTTGTTTTCTGTATTATTTTTAGAGAGAGAGAGAGAGAGAGAGAAGATGAGAGAGGAGAGAGAGAGAGAGAGAGAGAGAGAGAGAAGAGAGAGAGAGAGAGAGAGAGAGAGAGAGAGAGAGAGAGAGAGAATCATATTAATTTAATTGACAGCACTAGCTATCTTTTTCTTATGGAGTTTTTTTTTTTTTTCTCTCTCTCTCTCTCTCTCTCTCTCTCTCTCTCTCTCTCTCTCTCCTCTCCTCTCTCTCTCTCTCTTCTCTCTCTCTCTCCTCTCTCTCTAGGGATGTGGAGTGGCCGCGAAATGTGCCGTGTTCCTTCCTCTGCTGAGGAGGAGAGGAGGAGGAGGAGAGGAGGAGGAGGAGGAGGAGAGGAGGAAGAGGAGGGAGGAGGAGGAAGAGGAGGAGGAGGAGAGGGGGAGGGGAGGGAGAGGGATGGGAGGAGGTAGCAGTGGAAAGTACTTCAAACTGAAGAGAAATAGTGGTGAATGAGGGAGGAGGTGGACGAGGAGGAAGGAAGTTGGAATGGAGGATATGAGGAGAAGGAAGTGAAGTGGAAGAAGAATCCGGGGGGGGAGAGGAGGAGAGAGAAGAGGAAGAGGAAGAGGAGAGGGTGAGGGAGTAATATACGTTCTACTCATTAAAGATGGATTTGTCAATGGTAAGATCTCTCTCTCTCTCTCTCTCATCTCTCTCTCTCTCTCTCTCTCTCCTCTCTCTCTCTCTCTCTCTCTCCTCTCTCTCTCTCTCTCTTTTCATTGCTTCAGTTTGTGATTTGTTAATTGCAAGACATTTTAACCCTTTTTTTATAACATAGTTTTTTTGGTTTTGTCTTATATTTCATTTTGGTTTAGTTTGGAAAAAGAAAAATGGAAACGTATTTTTTTGTCCTGTCTTATTTTTCCAATTGCTCTTATATTTTTTTCTATTTCTGTGACTTTTTTTTTATTGTGACTTTCAATGTGGTTGTTGGAAAATGTTTATTTGTAATCTGAGTTTATTTAATTTATTTTTATAAACGTTATTTTTTTCTCACTATAAACACTTTTTTTTTCCCCTCTTTTATCACATTGAATTGTCACGAGAAACTTTTTTTTTTTCTTTGGTAACATCTTAAACTATTTCTCAAGAACATTTTTTCATCAATGACCCATAAGTTGTTTTTTTCTCTCGCTTTCAATAAACTTTTTTTTTCTTTTTTTTTTCAATATAACTTTATTTAGTATTTTCATTCTTATTCTTAGTGAATTTTGTAAAGACGACTTCCTTCTACATCATCATCATCATCATCATCATCATCATCATCATCATCATCATCATCATCATCATCATCATTGTCCTTTCATTTCTTTATCATCGTATACATAAAAAAAAGAATAATATTTACTTAATACCATAATTACTTCTCACTCAGATTTTCCTTTGTGTAATTTTTCAAAGGAACGGTTTTTTTCACCCTCCCCTCCTCTCTCTCTCTCTCTCTCTCTCTCTCTCTCTCTCTCTCTCTCTCTCTCTTTCTCTCTTTCTCTCTTTCTCTCTCTCCTTTCTATATATACAGTACACAGAGAGACTTTAAACCTTCCCGCCCTTTCTTAGCAGCACTTTTTTCTCCTGTTTACTCACCTTCCTTACGTTCGTGTGGGTCAAGGGAAGTTTTCAGCTGGAGAAGAAGAGCTGCCTTATATGTTCACTCTAATTTATTACCCCCCAAAGAAATCAAGGTAAAAATAAATAAATAAAAATAAATATATAAATAAATAAAAAAACAAGGATACATTGCCCTGAAAAGACGTTAAGGTTCAGAAAAACAATAAAAAATAGAAAAGATATATTGATACATGAAAAAAATAGGAATGGATAAAGAAAAAAAGAAAACAAGGGTATGCTTTTGAGAGAGAGAGAGAGAGAGAGAGAGAGAGAGAGAGAGAGAGAGAGAGAGAGAGAGAGAGAGAGAGAGAGAGAGAGAGAGAGAGAGAGAGAGAGAGAGAGAGAGAGACACGCACGTAGAAACACTAAAGCAGATCTCGAAAGCTGAAGACAAATAGAGTGCAATTAAGGTATGTGTGTGTGTGTGTGTGTGTGTGTGTGTGTGTGTGTGTGTGTGTGTGTGTGTGTGTGTGTGTGTGTGTGTGTGTGTATGTTTGTGTGTGTGTGTGTGTGTGTGCGTGTGTGTGTGTGCGTGTGTGTGTGCGTGTGTGTGTGTGTGTGTGTGTGTAAGTGTGGGTGTTTGTGTGTGTGTGGAAGAGGAGATAAGAGGGTCTGGTTGTGTAAGAGGAAGAGGAGGAGGAGGAGGAGGAGGAGGAGGAGGAGGAGGAGGAGGAGGAGGAGGCAAGAAGCAGCCATTTCATAATAATCAACAAGAGGCTTAAAAGATTCACACACACACACACACACACACACACACACACACACACACACACACACACACACACACACACACACACACACACACACACACACTAACCTGATCCTTTTTTTCCATCACGTATACAAACAAACAAACAAACACAGCTTAAAACAGACAAACAAATCAGGTTAAAACACACTCTTCTCCCTTTTCATTTTTTCTCCCTTTTATCACTTTTTTTCTCTATCTCTCTTTTATATGGTACACTGGCGGTCTTCTATCTCTCTTCTCTCCTTCATCACCTCCTCCTCCTCCTCCTCCTCCTCCTCCTCCTCCTCCTCCTCCTGCTCCTCCTCCTCCTTCTCCTCCTCCTCCTTCTCCTCCTCCTCCTCCTCCAGTCTTAACCCTACAGTCTTGCAAACTGAAAAAATAGATAACGTAGATGTTATATTTTTACAACTGAAAACACGTTCTAAGAAAATTATTATTGGACTCATTTATAGACCACCAGTACACAATAATAATAGCGATAGAAAATTATTCGACCAGATAATCGAAGTAAGTAATTCATTTGAAAGCGTAATCTTTGGAGACTTTAATCTTCCTGTAACTTCATGGGGAAATTCTCTTAAATCTCATATGGGTCACGACTTATATAATAATTTATTAGAGAGTGGCTTATGTCAGCACGTAAGCAAACCCACGAGAGTTGATAATATACTAGATCTTGTATTTTCAACAAACGACGGTCTAGTAAGTAACGTTAATACGGGCCCTGAATTCAGTACCAGCGACCATAAAATTGTCTCTTTTAACATAAATCTCGAAGTTTACAAAGATAACGTAAGCGAAGAACTTATCTTCATGTATCGCAAAGGTAACTTTGAAAAACTGAGAAAGCTTTTAGCAGATACTGATTGGAGCATAGTAGACAACGAAACCGATGTAAATAGATCGTGGGAAAAGTTTTATAACATCTTAAATGAAGCCGTTAAAGTATGCATTCCCCTTTGTAAGAGACGTCCACGTAAAAATAAAAATATTAATAAACCAAAATGGTGGAATAGCCAGATTGAGGCAGGATTATTACTTAAAAAGCGGGCACATGATAAATATTTACTATCACAAAACGAAAATGATAAAATAGAATACGAAAGACTAAGACGCGAAACAAAAAAGATGATTAGACGAAGTAAAAAAGATCTCGAAATATATATTGCGAATAAAACTAAATCCAACCCCAAGGAATTTTACACCTACGTACGTAATAAAAAAGTTATCACAACTAATATTGGCCCACTCCACCTAGAAAACGGTAAGGAAATAAATACAGAATCAGAAATGGCCGAAGTACTAAATGATTATTTTGCATCCGTTTTTACTGTTGAAGACACCGATGAAATCCAGGAAGTAACCCCAGCTAAACCTAACTTAATTCCTTTAAGCGATTGTCTCTTTACTGAGGATATAATAACTAAGGCACTTGATAAAATTAAAGTAAATAAAACTCCTGGTCCTGATTGTATTGCACCGAGAGTCTTAAAAGAGGCAACATTTCAAATCAGCAAACCTCTTGCAATACTATTTAATAAATCTTTAAATTCTGGAAAAGTTCCCGACATTTGGAAATTAGCAAATGTTACCCCTATACAAAAGAAAGGAGATAAAACACTACCGATTAACTACAGACCAATCAGCCTCACATCCGTAGTTGGTAAATTAATGGAAACTATAATACGCGATAAACTAGTGACTTTTCTTGAAGAAAATAGCATGATTAATAATTCTCAACATGGTTTCCGAAACAAACGATCTTGCTTAACGAATCTCCTTGACTTTTATAACGATGTATTCAACATTTATGACGAGACAAAAGCGGTCGATATAATTTATCTCGACTTTCAAAAAGCGTTTGACAAAGTTCCCCACAAACGGTTATTAAAAAAATTAGAATCACACGGCATATCTGGAAATATTCTTAAATGGGCTGAAGACTGGCTTTCCGAAAGAAGACAACGCGTTGTCATAAACGGTAAATCATCTAACTGGCGAGACGTTAAAAGCGGTGTGCCACAGGGCTCAGTACTTGGTCCCATTCTTTTTCTAATTTACGTAAATGATATTGATGAAGGCCTCACTTGTAAAATATCAAAATTTGCCGACGATACGAAAATCACGAGTAAAGTAACTACAACCGCCGATAAACTACAATTTCAATCAAACCTCAACATGTTAGTCAATTGGTCAAAGAAATGGCAAATGAAATTTAATGTTGATAAATGTAAAGTTTTGCATATCGGTAGCAATAATCAATTCACTAAATATACAATGAATGACTCTGAACTTTCCAAGGTTAACCATGAAAAAGATTTAGGGATAACTATTAGTAACGACCTCAAACCAGATAAACATTGTTCAGACGTTGTAAAAAAAGCTAACAAACTGGTCGGTTTCATCGGTAGAACTTTTGATTATAAATCTGAAAAAGTAATCCTTACATTAGATAATGCACTCCTACGCCCTCATCTAGAATATTGCATTCAATTTTGGTCACCATACTATAGAAAAGATATTAATAAGCTGGAGAGAATACAAAGAAGAATTACTAAAATGATCCCAAGACTGCGAAACAAGTCTTACGAAGAACGTCTAAAGGAGCTGAACTTATTCAGTTTATCCAAACGTAGGCTACGAGGGGACCTAATTGAGGTTTTAAAAATTTTCCATGGTTTTGATAATATTAACATAAACGATTATGTAACTACCGATCTCACAAGCTGCACCCGTAACAATGGCTTCAAGATCATTGGTAAGCGCTTTAGATCAAACGAAGCGAAGCACTTTTTCTTCAATAGAATCGTAAATGTTTGGAATTCTCTCCCGGCACAAATTGTCAACAGTACTACAATTGAATCATTTAAGAAAAAACTCGATAAGCACTTAGCATCTGTTCACCAAGTCGAATATTTCACTACTGCGTAATTTTTATTTATTTTTTATTTATTTTTATTTTTTAGCATAGGTTACTCCTTGTTTTTTATTTCTTTCCTATACAAATTCCATGTCAGTTTTTTCATGCTACATGGTATCACTTCCTCTTCCGGCCAGCTTCGGCTGGAGGGAGGGGTGGGTGGGGAGGAGCCTTCCACTTTGCTGTCCTTTTGTCTCTATCACGTAGATATTATAGTAGTAGTAGTGTAGCTAAACAGACAGCCTCGTTAGGTCCAGTAGGATTGTTGCTGTCTGTTCTTCCTTTGTACTCCTTTGTACTCCTCCTCCCCCTTCACCTCCTTCACCTACTCCTTCTCTTTATTCATTTATCTTCACCTTACACCTTTTATGTCTATCTCAATTCACTTTATTTTTTCTCTCCTTTCCTCACCTGACCTTTTTATATATATATATATATATATATATATATATATATATATATATATATATATATATATATATATATATATATATATATATATATATATATATATTCTCAACTTCTTCTTTTTTTTTTTTTTTTTTTTACCCACTTTTTTTAGATTTCTACTTTTTTTCATTTTTCATCCTTCTCTGTTTTTTGTTTTTTTCTTTTTCTCAAATTTCTCAAATTTTCGTTCTCTCTCTTTTTACTAATTCACTGTTCTAACCTGTTCTTATTCATCATGTATATATTTTTTCATTTGACTTTGTTCACTGTTTTCTGTGATTTTCCATTTTCTCTTTTTCATTTTATTTTTTGTTATTCATGAATTTTTGTTAACTTTGGTGCAGATATTTTTATTTTTATTTTTGTTTTATTCAATTTATCTTTCATTTCTTTTTACTGACTAATAATATTCACTAATTAATTAATGATTAAAATTACCTAAATGTTGCTCTTACCTGTCTTGCTATTTAGACTTCCTTAATTACAGGTACAAGTAACTAATTAAAGGTGAACGATAGATGTTGGCAAGGTGTGTGTGTGTGTGTGTGTGTGTGTGTGTGTGTGTGTGTGTGTGTGTGTGTGTGTGTGTGTGTGTGTGTGTGTGTGTGTGTGTGTGTCGGGCCTTTTGAAACACGTATTACTCATGTTTCATTCACGTTTCGATCAGGTAAGCCATCTCGTTTACACATCCAGAACGATATTGTGTTAAATTTTACGAAAGGATTTACACACACACACACACACACACACACACACACACACACACACACACACACACACACACACACACACACACACACACACACACACACAAAAGTCAACACATACACAATAATTTCACACTTTGCACTCCCTCTATTTACCTTTCATGTGTTTATCTTCTATTCTACCTCTACGAGTGGTGTGTGTGTGTGTGTGTGTGTGTGTGTGTGTGTGTGTGTGTGTGTGTGTGTGTGTGTGTGTGTGTGTGTGTGTGTGTGTGTGTGTGTGTTTTACCTTGATTCTCCAGCGCTGCAGAATTTCCCTCCGTCAACACGTCATTAATAGTAGAGTGAAATAGTTTGAAATTTGTTTAACACTTGCTTGTTTTTATTTTTTTTTTATCATTCGTTTTCCTAAGTGCAATATGTGGGAATGGTAATGGAGTTAATTTGTAGTACAGGTCAGGTCAGGTCAAGTCAGGTTAGGTCAAGCTGCGTGAGAGGTGTCAGGTTGATATTATTAATTTTTTTTTTTTTTTTACTTTATATATATACATGTTTAATTATTTTTTTCATTTGTTTTATATAATTGATTTTTTTTTTAATGTTCCTGCCAGACCCGTGACATCATGTATTGTACGAGTATTAATTAACAATGTAGACAGAGTGTTAACGAAGAAATTACCATGTGTATTAATTATGTGTTGGTCGTATTATTTTTATTTAATTTTTGTAACTTTTTTTTTCTCACTCAGGCAAGCATGTTAACAGTGAAGTGGGCAGTACATTTTCCAGTGAAGTGTTAATGAAGTGACATACACGTGTTATCTTGAAGCATTATTAACACTTCACTCACTGTACACTATAATATTCCTAACAAGTTATTTTTTCAAAGCAAACTACTTTTCTTTGCCCCATTAAGCTTGTAAAGTCATGCACACACACTAACAGACTCAACCTCACTATTTTCAGACTAGTGCTATTTTTCCCGCGCTTAGCCCAGCCGAGTGAGTTCAATCCTCTTAACGTAGACAGAGCCGTGGTGTTGGGTCAGTCCCGGCAAGGCAGAGGCGGGGGACGTTTGAGCTGCCTTATGTTGGGTGTTAGTGCGGGGATGAGGTGAAAAAAAGATACTTAGGTTAGATTAGAACAGTGTAAGGTTAAGTTAGGTTATGGTAGAGGTCAAGAGAGGTCAGGATGGAGAAAGGACCTTCACCCCCCCCCCTCTTCTGTACCAAACCACTACATACAGTTGTCCATTCTCCTTCCCTCTCCCAACGTTCCCTTCCATTTCCTTTCACCGAGGGGAGGCACAAAGTTTGGGGTTTGCGTGTAAATATGTGTGTAGGTAGTGAGGGTAGATGTATGAGGCAGCAGCTGTGTGTGTATGTATATGTATGTGTGGGGGGAGGAAGTGGATGTGTTTTTTCAATGTTGAGTCACCTGTCTTTATGTTACAAGGTGTTTTTGTTCACCTGTGTTCATCATGAGTCTCTATTCTCGTGTCCTTTGAAGTGGTAAGAAGAATTGACTTTTGTGTCGTGCCTGACTAGTTATCTTGAGTGTGCGGTGTTTTCATGGCATGTGTCCACCTCACACACACACACACACACACACACACACACACACACACACACACACACACACACACACACACACACACACACACACACACACACACACACACATCGTCTCACTCGTCCTTAAACTTGCACTCCCAAACTCTCCCCTTCTCATGACCTAAAGTTGAAGCGTTGTGATCACTTCATTTGCAAACCATCGACGACTCCCTTGGGTTTTATTACTTCTAAATTTCGTATAAAATTCCTTGTCCAATATGCTTATGTAGAAAAGTCTCCGTTATTTTTTAGTGGTTAGTCGTATTAGTAACCCATTTTTCATTCATTTATTTAGCTCTATAGCATCTCAGACCTTATGTTAATGCAGTATCTTCTTCGTGGCACATAATATAGTGTAAGAAACCACATAGAGTAACCTGAACCAAGTGAAATAGACAAACGGCAGGCAGATGGGTAGAGAAAACAGCGTGATGTATGCGTAGGTGTGTGTGTATGTATGTGTGTTCCTTTGGTGGGTGTAAAAGCAGTATGTCATTCGTACCTTCATCGCCTCGTCAGCCTCGTCGTGTCAGCCTTGCCTACACTGTTCAAAGGCGACACCAATGAAGACGAGTGACCTATTTCACACTTCCCTGTTGTTGGATCCGTCAGGAGGCGCTCGTCGGGGCCTTTCACGTCTCGTTATGTCTCTCTCCCTCACTCCCTCATTCCCTCACTCCCTCACTTTTCCCTCTACTCCCTCCCACTCGCCCTCCACCCAGATTGCTCTTACACTCCGTCCCTCTCAATCCATCATCTCTCTTTACTTCACAAACGTCCTAGTCCCACTCCTTCGTTAATTTCTGCTCCCAATCTCCTACCTCACTCCCCTTCACCAGACCAGAGCTTCCTGCAGCCTCCACCTCCCTCACACTATTGATTCTGAAGCTTCGAAACTGATATGAATCCCTCTGAATCAATGTTCGATGACCTACTACTACTACTACTACTATTACTACTGCAAAATTTAGTTATTATACCAACTAAAATGATTGACAAATGTTTATATTTTTATCATCGTCTGCATCCGTATCCTCACGAACGAATATCTACACTTACAAGACACGCATCATCATCATTATCATTATCATCATTATCATCATCATCATCATCATCATCATCATCATAATCATCATTATCATCATCATCATCAATACAGGTACAAAGGGATGGCGGATGTTAAGCTCAGAGCCATTAGCGCGAGAGAAGCATTAGTAAGTGAAGGTCTTGTAACTTGTAATGGTTATGTTCACAAGGTACCCAGTACAATATATCACATTAATACACTCGTCTCCTCTGACTCACTAGTGCTCGTATCATGTCAGCTGAGATTACAGTTTCCAGTCATATATTATTACTTATGATTCTCCTTAACACCACCTGGTCTCGTGTTAGATACTTTTAACACTATGGGTTTAGATGTCAAAACTAATATAATTGCAAGTTTAAAAGGGAGAAACAACCACATGGTATCTTAAGTATATTATAAATGGTGGCAGCGTTGGGATTATGTGATCAATGCCTGTCCTTTACACTGCATGCACGTATAATGATGACCTACCTAAGCTTGCCTAAACCTCTATAATAATGATAATAATAATGATAACAATACAAATAGATCACATCAGTAACTCATACACACTCCAAAAACTGATATACTAAATATCTAAAAGCAACAAGCATATCGTATCAAGTATAATCTAAATATTGTCTCCTAAATAAGTTGTCTGTATAATGATCACCTAACTTAAGGATGCGTAAGGAGATATAGTGAAAGTGACAATACTAACGTTACATCACCTTCTCTCACTCTCACCCACCATTTTGCACTCAGTATTCTTGGGATCGAGTCAAGGCCTTTCCATCATGCCGTCCAGGGTGAAGCGAGCAAAAAGGCTTCAAAAGAACGAGTATATTCCTGCGAGCGAGTGAATAAGAAAACGTGTAGACTAAAAATATGAAGGGAAGTGGTACATTTTGGGTGGAGTTTTTCCGGATTTACATAAGCATTTAAGTCTTACATGCTTGGAAAGGTTCTGAAATGGAATTCTCATCTGGAGGATTTTTTTATTTTATTTTTTTTTTCATTTATTTATTGTTTTTTTTTTTTTTTTTAAGTATTTATATTTTGTAAGATAAGCCGCTTATTTGTGATGACGATATTGATGATGATGATGATGATGATGATGATGATGATGATGATGATACTACAAAAAACAACGAAAAGAATCATCCTCTGTCACTATACATCGTCAATAGAGAGCGAGAGAGAGAGAGAGAGAGAGAGAGAGAGAGAGAGAGAGAGAGAGAGAGAGAGAGAGAGAGAGAGAGAGAGAGAGAGTGAGACAGAGAGAGGCGCAGATGCAGTGTGTTAAGGTATTGAATGTAACCGTGGTATGTCCTCTCCCCACCTCCTCCTCCTCCTCCTCCTCCTCCTCCTCCTCCTCCTCCTCCTCCTCCTCCAGAGCATAGGTACAAATAATACCGATAGCAAATAGTTCAAGCGCAGTGTGGGAAGGGAGGAGGAGGAAAGGGGAAGAGAGGAGGAGGAGGAAGGAGGAAGGGGAAGGGAGGAGGAGGAGGAGGAGGAGGAGGAAGGAGGGGAAGGAGGAGGGAGGAGATTGACGAAGGGAGATCAAGGGCTGGAGGTGGAGATGGACAGGAGAGAGAGAGAGAGAGAGAGAGAGAGAGAGAGAGAGAGAGAGAGAGAGAGAGAGAGAGAGAGAGAGAGAGAGAGAGAGAGAGAGAGAGAGAGAATAACGAGGACTGTATAAATATAGGTCTAAGGGATGAATAATAGGAAGTGAAGGGGAGGAGGAAGAAGAGGAAGAGGAAGAGGAAGAGGAAGAAGAGGAAGAGGAAGAGGAAGAAGAGGAGAGTTGGAATTTATAAAGGAAACCTATAGGACTTTAACACGAGAGAGGGAGAGAGAGAGAGAGAGAGAGAGAGAGAGAGAGAGAGAGAGAGAGAGAGAGAGAGAGAGAGAGAGAATAAACAGGATATGAATGAAAATTGTAAAAAAAAAAAGTGCAACAAAAGTAGAATATTATTATTATTATTATTATTATTATTATTATTATTATTATTATTATTATTATCATCATTACTACTATTATCATCATCATTTTTTTCATTGTTCTTACTGAGTGACACCTTTTATAAACATGCAAGTTCGATAGACATATAAAATCAATTCGAATATTAATGAAAGTCAAACTCAACAGCTTAATCATTGCAGTGAAAATGAATTGACATAGAAAGCCAACGTGAAAAGGCCGATAAAAGTGTATATATATGTAATAAAAGTGTAAATACATGACGTGATGAATGAATGGTGAATAACCGGCCATCAAACGTGAGGTGAATGCATGAATAAAAAGTACAGTCACAATATATACATAAGTTAGAAATTATTAAATGATTTGTGTTTGTCCTCACCATTACTACTACTACTACTACTACTACTACTACTACTACTACTACTACTACTACTACTACTACTACTACTACCACCACCACCACCACCACCACCACCACCACCACCACCACCACCACCACCACCACCACCACCACCACCACCACCACCACCACGTCCTTAAAAAACCCCTCAAATAATAGAATAATTTCCAAAACTTTCTAAACAGTTTTATCTTGTTTTCTCATCCTTCTTTTTTTTCTCCCTTTCGCTCTTCACACTCTTCCTCCTCCTCCTCCTCCTCCTCCTCCTCCTCCTCCTCCTCCTCCTCCTCCTCCTCCTCCTCCTCCTCCTCCTCCTCCACGTGCCCAATCCTCTCCCATTATCTACTTATTCTCTTCGTCTTAGAGTGAACATAACCAAGCCACCAACTGTAGGAAGGAAGATCAAGGCAGCTTTTAGATGTGTGAGAGACGGAAGGAGGAGTAAGTAGAGGGAGATTGACCTTATTCTCTCTCTCCTCCTCCTCCTCCTCCTCCTCCTCCTCCTCCTCCTCCTTCTCCTCTTGCACTATAAATATGTGATAGTGATAGTAATGATAATGATCTGATGGGTAACTTATTGGCTAATGATCGGTAATGTGTTGTGAGATGTAACTTGTGTGTTGTAAATGTGTTTGTATTTAACTTCATTATCTGTTTTAACTTATAATGACTCCTCCTTTGCCTCTCTCTCTCCCTCCTACACCCCCCCTACCCCCCCTTCAATGTGAGATAGAGAGAGATTGGTAGGTTGATATGTGTCTTGCCTTGTAGTTAATGGTTCAAGGTTCGAATATCGCTGGAATAGGTGTTAGAATGGATTTCGTGAAAGGCTAGAAATCCTGGCTCATGATTTATTTTCCTTCAGTTTTTCTTTCTATCTTTCGTATTTTTATTTGTTATATTTTCGTTTTCTTCGTCTATGTATTTTTTATTTTATTTTCCCATTTTTTTTCCCCTTTTTATTTATTTTCTCTCTCTATTGTACTACATTTCCCTGTATCTTCTTGCAAGTTTCCCCTCTTCTCCTCTCCCCTTCTCTTCCCTTTCATTCTCTCCTCCCCTTTCCACTCTACTTCACACTCCCCTTTGTCGACCTCTCCTTTCCCTTCTTCCCTTCCTTTCTCTTTTATTTTATTTTCCCTTTCTCCTCCTCTTCCTCTTCCTCCTTCGCTTATGTTCATACCTCCATGACCTCCTTCTCCTCTTTTTTCCTCCTCTTCCTCTCTTCTTTCTCTTCTCCTTTCATGTTCTCCTTCCTAAGTCCTCACTTCTCCCACGACCACCTCTTCCTCTTCCTCTTCCTCTTCCTCTCTCCTCTTCCTCTTCCTCTTCCTCCTCCTCCTCCTCCTCCTCCTCCTCCTCCTCCTCCTCCTCCTCCTCCTCCTCCTCCTCCTCCTCCTGTGCAGTTGGTACCTTAGCACCCAACGTTCCCTTGACATTATTTACACCACCGACTCACTTTCCTCCTCCTCCTCCTCCTCCTCCTCCTCCACTACAACAGGCTGTGCATTCTCCCTCATTTTAGTGGCCTCAAGTTTGCAAGGCGCTATCAACTTAACCTGACGAAGGGGGTGAAGGAGGGTGTTTTAAGGGCTTATACAGGACGCCAGCTGGGAGGGGAAGGGATGGGGGAAGGGGAGGGGAAATGGGGGTAAAAATAGAGGGAAAAAAAGGGGAAAGGGTGAGTTTGTTGATGTAAAGAGAAG
>JAXIVD010007154.1:0-7500 GCA_036785275.1 Cancer borealis
GTACAGGTAATTTTCCAGTCCACTTAAGAGGCAACGAGGTGTAAATAATAACTACAACTACTAATGACGAGTGTAAGTGTTTAAAAATACGATACAAAGGAACATGGAAGGTGGAATATAACGAGTCTATTATATATTTGAAAGATAAATAAAGATAGATAAAGATTGATAGAGATAGAGAGAAAACACACTATAATAAAGAAAATTAATCACATGTACTAACTTTCTTTTCTTTCTCTCTTTACAGGTGAGTGTGTGAGGTTGATGAGGGGTGGTGGTGACGAAGATGAGGTTGTCTTCAGAAGGTGGTGAGAGAGAGAGAGAGAGAGAGAGATGAGAAGAGAGAGAGAGAGAGAGAGAGAGAGAGAGAGAGAGAGAGAGAGAGAGAGAGAGAGAACATACTTTTATATTAACTCCCTTCTAAGTGAGTTCTCTTTTATCATCCTGACTCCTGTTTTCTTCTTCCTCGTTTTCTGTTTATCGTAAAAGTTGAGTAATTACGTGTGGTGTTGTGTGTGTGTGTGTGTGTGTGTGTGTGTGTGTGTGTGTGTGTGTGTGTGTGTGTGTGTGTGTGTGTCTATCATGGCGTGCCTAAGGGTACATTAAGCTCCTTTCCTGTTTATTCTTTGAAGTATTTTTTTCATGTTTTACTTCTTGCTTTTTACTCCTTTTGTTGCAACTTTATTTTCTCTATTTATCTTTTTTTTATGATTTCTTCTTATCTTTTATATATTTACTTTATATATTATTACTTATTTCTTTATTCTTCTTCTTATAATTTTTCAACAGATCAGATTTTTTTTTTTTTTTTTTTTTTTTTTTTTTTTTTTTTTTTCAAAGGTGAAGGGAAGTCCAACCTATCAGCACCAGCATCAGCAGCACAAAGTCAGGTCAACGTCAAAGTAAGGGAAGGGTCAAGGACACGTGAAATGAAGTCAGGTCACACAGACTGGCCTCGTTAATTTGGCCTTTGAATGGACAGAACGAGTTAAGGGAGGGAGAAAAAAAATAATAGTGAAGGAAGGAAGGAAGAGAGAGAGGCTGTGATGCTGCCCATATTTTCTTTTTCTTTCTCTCTCTTTTTTTTTTTCTTTTTTTAATAGAAGAAGATTTATCTGAACTTTTTTTTTGTGTTGTATTTGTTATTAAGTTGATTTTATAAAGTTCTATTTGATTTTATTATTTTTTCGTTGCGTTATTTTCAAAGGTGACTTACGATGACATTGCTATTATTATTGTTATTATTTTTTTTTTATTATTATTGTTATCGCGAGAAAAAAAAAATGCATACACTCTATCTGGCTTCTGATGATTGAAAAAAAAAATGATTTGCTTTCAAAATGTGGAAAAAAGTGAAAGGCTTTTATATTTTTTTTTTCTCTCATACATCCACGTTAGAAAAGAGCTATACCGCCCTCCTTTATCTCTCTCTCTCTCTCTCTCTCTCTCTCTCTCTCTCTCTCTCTCTCTCTCTCTCTCTCTCTCTCTCTCTCTCTCTCTCTCTCTCTCTCTCTCTCTCTCGTATATGTTAATTTATATGGCTAATGGGTAAATAAATGGAGTTAATAGTGTAGTAATAATGGAGAATAGGTGGTGGTGGTGATTGTGGTAGTAGTGGTGGTAGTAGGGTGGTGGTGACAGCTGTAACCTTTGACCTCGCCCTGCCTGACCTGAGAAGGGTTGACCACCACTGCGCAGCTGCATGATCAATTAAACAAAAGAACGTCGGGGTTTTCACCTTTTCCAGCTCTTTCTTTCCTTCCTTCTCTCTCTCTCTCTCTATCTCTCTCTCTCTCTCTCTCTCTCTCTCTCTCTCTCTCTCTCTCTCTCTCTCTCTCTCTCTCTCTCTCTCTTCTCTCTCTCTCTCTCTTCTCTCTCTCTCTCTCTCTCTCTCTCTCTCTCTCTCTCTCTCTCTCTCTCTCTCTCTCTCTCTCTCTCTCTCTCTCTCTCTCTCTCTCTCTCTCTCTCTCTCTCTCTCTCTCTCTTCTCTCTTTATCTATTATTTCTTGGATTCTGATTTTTCTTCATCTATATTTTCCTTCCTTCTTTGTGTCCTTTTTGTCCTTCCTTCCTTCCTTCCTTCCCTCCTTCCTTCCTTCCTTCTTTCCTTCCTTCCTTCCTTCCCTTCCCTTCTCGCTCTGTAATTGTCTTTAAATCTGTTATTCCGTTTTTCCTTCATGCGCTTGAAGCCTTTCCTTTGTTCAACGTATTTTTTATTATTATTATTATTCGCATTTCCTTTCTCCTTTGCGTTATAATGTCAAGTTGGATCAACGTAAAATTAATCTCGTGTTATATTTTATGGTTAATTATCGTTTTTTTTATCGTTTAATTTCATTCGTATTATTATTATTATTATTTTCGTTTATATAATTTGTTTTAATATTGGTTTTATTTTGTATTTCTTTAGTCTTTCATTATTCCTTGTATTATGTTTATTGTTTATTTTGTAATTCTTATCCTTTGATGTTTCGTTCTTTGTATTTTCATTTGTTTTTTTTCTTCCAGTTTCTTTATTTTATTCATATTGTTCCTTGTCTTTGTTATTCCTTTCCGTCCTTCGCCCTTAAGCTTCCTCTAACCCTTTATCTCTCTCTCTCTATCTCTATCTATCTATCTATCTATCTATCTATCTATCTCTCTTTAGAAACAGTATTCCTTTGTTTCCCCAAATCACTCGCTAAAAGGCAATTAACTATTTTTTCCCTCTTTTTTTCCCTCTTTTTTTAACTTAATTATCTGCGCGCACTTTTTTCCCCTCGGCTGTCTGATACCCCTGTGTGCACGTACAGTATGTATGTATGTATGTATGTAGCCGTGCATCTAGTTAGTTAGGTTAGGCTTCTCATGTAGTCGATTTGGTGTCAAAATCTGAACTGAATCGTATTTGTATTTTGACAAAGAATGTTTCTCTCTCTCTCTCTATCCTCTATCCCCTATTTTTTTGTCCTCTTTTTGTGTGTGTGTTAGGGTGAATGTGGAAGCAGGAGGGTTGGTTGTGTTCATGAGGATGTGTTGGTTGGCTTAGGATAGGAAGAGGAGGAAGGGAAGGGAAGGGAAGGGAAGGGAAACAGACAGACACACATACACAGACAGAGGAACATATATTAACAAGAAAATCACCATACCACAACCAAAACAAAAACAAACCCACACTAACACAACCACGAAAAAAAAAAAATATTACAGCACTGACCCACACAAAAAAAAAACTTAATAAGAGCTTGACTGACCCACGAATGTCCATCTTCTCAACAGTAATTCACTTCTGCGACACTAATTTGGTTACCTCACTAGTATCACCACATTACCACACATCGCCCTCAAGCCTGACACTCTCCCAGGCCGGCACACACCCTCCCTCCCTTAGCTTAGGTTAGGTTAGGTGGCATGCGACAGGTCAAGTAATCACGTAGACTCGCTATAAGTCAACTGGTAGGAACGTGAGGGGGAAGAGAGGAGGAAGAGGAGGAGCTGGGGGTGAGGAGGGTATGAGAAGAGACCTCACAGCCACTCTTGCTAATGATACTTATCCTCACGGTTCGGACAGGTAATTGATGTGCGTCCAGGTGGGGTAATTACGCTAATTATAAAGGACACAGGTAATGCAAGTCATGTTGAAAGTAGGGCTTCACCACCACCACTACCTTCCTCCTCCTCCTCCTCCTCCTCCTCCTCCTCCTCCTCTTTGAACTCACTCCTGCTATTGACTCAGCAGGTCCAAAGCGGTAACTGCTCACTTGTTCATTAGCCACAGTTGTTTCAGGTAAAGCAGGTGTTAATGGGAGGCCAGACGCGCACACACACACACACACACACACACACACACACACACACACACACACACACACACACACACACACACACACACACACACTACGGAAATCTTGCTCTAACCTTCTTTAGTTTCTGTTGGAAAGTCTGTATTTCACTGGCGGAGAAAAGGAGGAACTGGGAGATTTATATAACCTATCAACCTTACCTGCTAGACTGCCAGACCAATTTTTCCCTTTTCTTTCTTACTTTTTTTCCCCTTTTTTTCCTTAATTTAGACAGTGTACCTTGCAATAGTAGAGACAGAAAAAACATAAAGTAACAAATTCCAATACAATACAACATTATAAAAAATCGATACACCCTAGAGATGGATTTTTTTTTTTTGGTTTTTACTCACTCGTGCGAGGTAAATAAATACTGAAGAAAAAGAAAAAGAAAAAGAAACTTATTCATTCAGTGACGAGGCAGCGAACGGAATGACTCCTTGGGGTGCTGTTGTGTGTGTTACCAATGTTCCTTACTAACACAGGGGCGGGAGTGTAGGAAGGGAAGGGAAGGGAAGGGAAGGGAAGGGAAGGGAAGGGAAGGAAAGGGCGGAGCTACGTCAGGTGAGAGAGAAAGATAGATCACTAACTCTACATCTATTCTAAGTCCCCATTAGTATTATCCTTTTAAACTTTCTAATGAGTGAGAGGTAAATATGGGAATAATATCTGTCTTACGTAAATGACATCGTATGATAAATATATATAATAAAATCGCTATTCCTTTACATTCCTTTACTTTGCATTCCTTTTAACTTCTATCTTCTCTGCTCTGCTTTGCTTTGTCGTTTCTCTTGACTTATCATTACCTTGAGTTTAATTAGAGGTAATTATAGAAAGGTAAAGAAGGTGTAATAGACTCGTTGAGAATCGTTAAGACAAGATGATTGTTTACGTTCAATTATACTTATTTTTAATTTTTTGGAATGTGTTTATTATTTATTAACTTTTATTTTCTTTTCTTTATCATTGCATCTAGTTTAGTTTTTTTTTCATTTCAAAAGTCGTTGCTACCTTCTTTTATTATGATTTTTTTTTTCTATATCATGATAGTTGTTTATATACTTTTTTTTTACTCAAGTTTCTGTTCTTTTGTATCTAAGACAATTTTGACTTAACTTCCCTCTCAACAATTACTCTGAACAACCTAATCTAATTTAATTTCTTTACCTGTAATCATTTTTAGTCATCATCTATATCATTTTTATCCTTACTATAAGACGCAGATATCTCCTTTGTGCATGTGTAATATAATTGCTTCGTGTGTGTGTGCGTGTGCATGTGCGTGTGCGTGTGTGTGCGGTAACAACAGAAAGGGTGAGTGATATGATATAACCAACAGCCTCTTGATGGTACACACACACGCAGGGTTGAGGGACGAGGGTGTGGGTGTGGGAGTGCGTCGTGACCTTACTCCAATGTTACCTGCTACGCCAGACACACGGTCGGGCCACGCCATGCCAGACACTCTTTGTGGGGCGGGAAGGTGCAGGGCGAGGAGGAGGAGGAGGAGGAGTAAAGTAAATGTATCGAGATTGGAATGTTTATAAGAATGTTTTAGAGCATCATTGTTTTCAAATAGGAATACTTACCACTAACTCGAGTTCTTAAAAAAAAACTTTATAATTTACGATCTAAATTACTTTAAAAAATCGAATGTTCAATAATGTTAAGTGTTTTGAATGTTTACGAAAAGGTTTGTGTATGTGTGTATTGTGTATGTGTATGATTGTGTACGTCAAGGTTTATGTATGAACGCTCGCCAACATTCGCCGTTTACCGCGAGTGGAAATTGAAACGTTCCACGCCCAGTGCGACTAATTATGTAAATGTATAAATGAAATGTTTACGAAATGTATGTACGTACGTAATACCTGAACCGGATGTGAACGTTTTATATCCGAAGGTCAGTCCGTTTTAGCAACAAGAATGTTATTGTATAGGTAGTATTGTATACATACATATATATATACATGTATGCATTTTAATCAAACAAAAATGGAAATATTATAAATAGAGAGAGAGAGTTGTAGATCTTCCAATTTACAATCACATTTGTTGTATATATAACGTAGTAGATCTCCATTCCCCACTGAGAGTTAAAATTGTTACTTTCATTGGTTTTATTAGGCAACCAAGGGTGAAATTGAGTTTATAATTCTTGTTATCAGAAAAACGAGTCTAGATTCGAACTCAGCTTGCCCGAGAACCCTTGTGTACCAATTTTCAGGAGATTTGGAGGCGTCGAAATTTTCACGAAATTAAGCAGGGGAGAATAGTAAAGATAAAACTAGTGGCTGACTCAGAAAGATCTTGTCAAGCGTAACAAATCTGTATCTATATAATCTTCTTGTAGGACTCATAGTTACGTATTAAAATAGGATAAACAAGTTCGACTGAATTCTTGGTCGAAACTAAGGCGCCACAAATTCGAAAATACATTTCCGTCACAGATACGTAAAAAATCATAGGAATGAAAGTTGTTGATCTTCTAATTTGTAATCAGAATTGTTGATGAAGTTTCCCATAAAAACCATCCAATAAAAAAAATTTATATTATTTATATTATGTAATAGTTAAGGATAGGAAACCAAATAATTACTCACCCACATTCCAGTATAATAAAGAGGAATGATAATAATAAAAAGAACAAGGATAAGAAGACATTCATTATAATCACCAATTTTATGAACGAGAATTAACAGTCTTGCATCACCACATACAACTAAACCTTTGGCCTTGACCTGCATAATGACGCCGAGTGTTCAATCACCAGCCACTGACGCACCAGGAGGAGGAGGAGGAGGCAGGAAGAAGAAGAGGAGGAGGAGGTGAACCGGTGTGATAGACGCGACAAGAGGCGAAGTGGCGGCAACACAGGATTAGGAGAGAGGAAGGCAGAGAGGCAGGTAGACGAGCAAGGCAGGTCAGGCAGGCAGGTAGGTAGGTAGGTAGGCGAGTTAGGCAGCTCAGCGCGAGTCAGGCATATCAGTGAGGTCAGGAGCATGGTGGGTCAGGTCACCTCACTCCCCCTATGACCCAACACCCAACCTAACTCTCTCTCTCTCAGCTTTAATTTCAAGAGGTGAAAATCAATTGAGGTTTCCGTCGCTTGTCTGGCTTGTCATGTATTTATCAGGGAGACTAAAGGGGAGGAATCTGCAGGGAGGAGAAGGGAGGGTGAAGGAGGGTGAGGTGAAGCTTTGAAATATTGACTCGAAGCTTTGGATTCATGTCTCAGTCTGTTTCGAAGCCGTGTGTAAAACTCTTGAACTCCCTCACTGAACCCGGTATTATTTCATTCATTTTCTCTATGTTACACTTTCATTTATCTGTTTTACGTAATCATTTATTTCAACCCAATCTTTTCATTTCACTAATTCACTTTGTTCTCATCTTTAGACAACTTTCCAATGCATTTTGAACCCACAAACACCAAACCATTCACTTAAAATTGACTTAAACACCATATACACATTTATTTCACCCTTTACATGCATACCAATCACCCTAGAAATATACACATACACCCATCACCCTTGCATCCTCTTCACGCTACGTCCCATTAACACTGCACCCTTGGCCTCACCCTAGATATTCAACAGTGTTTGTGTATATTTCAACACTCCTCCTCTCCTAGCTGGCTGGCTTGTTTACTTCATCGACAAAGATCTATTTG
>JAXIVD010007154.1:12500-15000 GCA_036785275.1 Cancer borealis
GTGTGTGTGTGTGTTGAATAAGTGAAGCATGCATAATATAACGTTCAGGAAATATAAGTATAGTATTTTATCATTATTTTTTTTGTAAACGTGTCTAATTTCGTGTGGATTCCGCTGCGTATGAACTGGAGAGAGAGAGAGAGAGAGAGAGAGAGAGAGAGAGAGAGAGAGAGAGAGAGAGAGAGAGAGAGAGAGAGAGAGAGAGAGAGAGAGAGAGAGACAGGTATGTTAAGTTAATTATTACTGTAACGTAACGAAGGTAAAATATTAGCAAATGTTTAGAATATCTTGTTTTAGTATGAAGATTTTTTTTTTTTATTTCGCTTTGGTCAACAATATCTATCTATCTATCTATCTTGTATGTATTTATCTATTTTTTATCTATTTACCTATTTATCTTATCTAATTATCTACTTAAAAATGTCCGTCTCCTTGAACTCGAAAACCAGGAAATACTTCATTCAATTATACAAAAAGTCCCCACGATTCCTTTTTGTATATTATTCCTCGTGAAGTGACCGACAAGTTTTTATTCAGTTAGATTAAGAAACTTACTTCAATTATTTTTCTTTTACATGCCAGGAACCAACCGGAAACCTGACGACGAAATAAAAAAATTATATATGTATATGCAAAAAATTAAACAAAACTTGATCAATCAGAAAGCATAAACGTGAATAAAAGTGACTCGATTAAGATTATCGTCTAATTAATGCAGTGGGTTTCTTTCTTTTCAATAAGTAACAATATTTTTTAACCTAAATAAAACATAACATAACATAACATAAACACAACCTTAACAAGTTCCTGCATCACCATTAGCGTCTCTCTGCCTCAAGGTCAACCCAACGCACCTCAACACACTCATATTAAAGTATTGGAGTCATATTAATGTCACCTTTTAAGTGCAACAGCCTGCCCTCCTTACGTATCCCAGTAGTAGTAATAGTAGTAGTAGTAGTAGGAAGTGATAGCTGATAAGTATTGCATTGAAAATAATCTAAGTATAATCCTACACTATATAGAGCCTCTAGTATATAGTCCCAAGAGTGTTATGTACAAGACAGCATCAATGGGTTTACATACATACACACAGGAAGGAGAAGTCTTTGATATATACATGATGGTTGTATAGTCTATAGGCGTGTAGGGGAAGGCAGGAAGGGTAGGAGGAGTGAGGAGTGAGGGAGATGCATCAGGCAAGACAAGGTTAACCAAATACCAGGTGTTTAATTATGCAGCCTCACGAAATGTCAGGTGAGTCTTTGTTTCCGGAGTGAGCTGGACTTGCAACGCACTTGTACAAACTTGAATCACCTGTTGTATACTTGTTTAAAAGACACTATTTTTTTTCTCTCATTTCACTTCCTTCATTTTTTTTTCCTTCCTTCCTACTGGCTTTGAGGAACTGGGTATGTCTAGGTTAATATGTCTAAACTAAAGTAGGGTTTGTGTATGTATGTATGTATGTATGTGTGTGTACGTAAGATAAATTAGGTCTCTGTGCTTTAGTCTTGCTGGTCAGAGTGGAGGAAATGGTTAGATTTGAAGTGCTAGACAGAGATGGTTTCTGTGTGGTGTTGGGGACTAGGTGGTGTGTTTAGGTGTGTCCAGGTGTGACGCTAGGACAGGTGAGGGTGCACACAGGTGAGGGTGTAACCTGTGTATCTTCCTGAGGTATAGGGGGCGTGGCTAGGTGTTTGACTTTGATTTGACAGGGAGAAATTATCCCCATCTCGCCTCCAACACGCTACACTTTTCTTCCCCTTACCTTCCCTGACCTTAATTATGTGCACCTTTCCCTCACACACACACACACACACACACACACACACACACACACACACACACACACACACACACACACACACACACACACACACACACACACACACACACACACACACACACACACACACACACACACACACAAACTCTTACTATATGAGACAAGTATAAGAGGCCACATTAAGGGATTCGAACCTCCGCAAGGCCTTTAATCCCCTTATAATACTTTAGCTTCCTTTCATTCCAAGTGATTTCAAGCTTCAATCTCTCCTTCACTCCCTCCGCGACCTTCTACTCCTCCACATGACTCCACATCAGAGCAATACTAAGATCTATTCCTCTGCGTGTTAGAAGAACAAATAAAAGAGTATAGGGTAAAAAAAAAGGCACCAAGGCTTCCATCGTAAAGAAAATGATTCCCTCTCACGCTAATAACAGGAAGCAGGTAACAGACAGCGCATTGCAGATCGGTCATAAATAAGAATGATGTGTGTGCGTGTGTGTGTGTGTGTGTGTGGGGGGGGAGGGTTCTTCTTTTTTTTCCCTTTGTTTAATATTTGTCTTCATGTCTTACCTTCACGCATCTTAACCTTAACTTTCCGAGAATACAACACGTTAGAAAATTGTATAAATTCATAGAGGTTTTTTTTTATTTTCTTCTTTTTTTTTTGGTATTTTTTATTCGTTCAGGTTTTATTTTTCTGTTTTATTT
>JAXIVD010007154.1:20000-21195 GCA_036785275.1 Cancer borealis
AATCCAAAACACGAACAAGGAAATTCTCACTCATTCCTTGCTCTGGTTGACCCTCGTTAGACCACAACCCTCCTCCTCCTTCCTCCTCCTCCTCCTCTCTCCTCCTCCTCCTCCTCTCCTCCTCCTCCCTCCCTCCTCCTCCTCCTCCCTCCTCCTCCTCCTCCTCCTCCTTCTCCTCCTGTACTGCGGGAAGGAAAGCTTTTTGTTTAATTGTCTTGTTCCTTTGTGCTGTGCTTGTTCCTCCCGCTGGTTGTGTCTTTGTCCTTAAGAGGAAAAGTGGCGTTGGATGGTGTGTGGCATGACAAGCTGACTGGAGGCGAGGCGAGGAGAGGAGAGGGTGATGGTGTGACTCTGGGTGGAAAAATGTACTGCTATTTAAGACAAAGAAAGGGAAGGAAAGGAAAGGAGAGAGAAGAAAAAAAATATATATTAGACGATATTTGTGGATGGAAGTGTTTCTTTTTTTTTCTTTTTTTATATGTTAGCTAAGTTTTTTTTTAATTATTTCAGTGATTTTTTTTTTTTTTTTTTTTTTTTTTTTCCTTTTTTTGATGTGTTACTTACCTACCTACCTACCTACACACACACACACACACACACACACACACACACACACCACACACACACACCACACACACACACACACACACACACACACACACATACACACACACACACACACACACACACACACACACACACACACACACGTACGTTGCCTTAATTGATTTTTTTCTTCCTAGTGTCATATTCTCTCTCTCTCTCTCTCTCTCTCTCTCTCTCTCTCTCCTCTCTCTCTCTCTCTCTCTCTCTCTCTCTCTCTCTCTCTCTCTCTCTCTCTCTCTTCTCTCTCTCTCTCTCTTTCTCTTTTTTTCTATTCAAACATAAGCTGACATCTGGTGAGGAAACTTTGTACTTCTGAATCCATAGATCAGTGTTGACGTTCCCTAAAGTTATCAACACGAATATTTTTTCTCCTTTTATTTTTACGAGAGTGAGAGTGAGGCTGAGGGATGTTATGTTATGTTATGTTATGTTATGGAGTTACAAACCGTCTGTGTGTTTGTAGTTTGTAAAGATGATGGTTGATGTTATTAACTACGTACATATATTGATGCATTTATATAAAGGAGGAAGAGAGAGGGGAAGAGGAGGAAGAGAAGAGGGGAAGAGAGGAAGTGGAGGAGGATTTCAG
>JAXIVD010007155.1:0-7500 GCA_036785275.1 Cancer borealis
AAACAGTTCCTCACTCACATGTGCGTCTGCAGCTAGGGTGACTATGTGTGTGCATGGATGTGCTTGTGACCAATATGTGTGTGCAACGAAGGTGTGTTAGGGTGGTACGCCCATCTATATAGAGTTGGGTTCGGCGTCTTCTGACCACTGCATCGTCCCACAGGGTGTTCTGGGCAACCATGCTGGTATCACTCCTCTGATCACCACCCTGCCCGCCCTGCTGGCCAAGTCTTGCTCCTGCTACAACCCCTTCGTGTACGCCATCAGTCACCCCAAGTTCCGTCTGGTGAGTCGATACGCCCTTCACTCTGTCTCGTTAACCCTTCCTTGAAACACGAGAACAAAAGCTGTAACAATCTTTCCCCTTCAGTATAATACTAATTTGTGAACATCAGTGAGCGTATTTATTCACTAACAAGCAGTGAAATGAGGTCACCAATATTAATAACAAGTGTGAGCTGTATCCTTCACAGTATTAGATCACACATTACTACATGTAGCCTCACTTAGCTACTCATTTACGAAACAAACTTGCAAAATAAACTTAGTCTTTAAGTCTTGTGGAGTAGAACATAAGAGTGTGTATGTACGAGTGAGTCATTGTCTCACCACCTTCCTTCTCCCCCTCGCCCCTGAAGGCCATCACCCAGCACTTGCCTTGGTTCTGCGTGCACGAGAAGGAAGCCTCTACCGTTGACGACTCCAAGTCCACCACCACCGAGACCAACGAGAAGGCATAAGCAGTGTGGCGATAGAGCATCCCTCCTGCTGCCTGGAGTGAGTACCCCCATCACCCATCACCCTTCTGAAGAGCCACCAACGGGCCTTCACTCTTCATCCCGACTCATTAAACTCAATTCGCGGGGAATAGACGGGGAACAATGAAGAGAACAATAACGAATCTAACTTTAAATCAATTAATAATCTGGTTATATAAGTTTCTTCGCAAAATCTATATACATATCCCAAAAGATACATTTGTATGATGCAAATAAAATCTATCTATCTGAATTGTTATATTGGTTGAACATAATTAATGAAACACAATTGGTGAAAATACAGTTAAAATATACATTCTCTATTTAATTTGCCTTTTTTTGCACCTAATGCCCCTGCCATTAACACACCACTAAGGAGACTCCCTCGCTGTCCACAGAATGCTGACAATCTTCCTCCTTGACGAATTCTTCGCTCGTTCCGGCGAGCAAACATCACAACGAACTTTCCTGCTCAATCCTTCACAGTCGAGGCCTCTTTCATAACATACAATAAAAAAAATCCTTGCAACTCCACAATGTCTCTGTCTTCCCATCCTTAAATCGCACATGGCACCGTGGGTAAGGCTGCCACAAGTGTCCTACCTCAAGGTGGAGCAACCAAAGCCGCCTAAGGACAGCCTAGGCACCTCACTCCCACCACCTCCCACTACAAACTTTCAACACGGCTATTCCTCAGGTTGCCAAATAATAACAACCTATTTTGTCCATGGTAAATATAATAATAGTGCCTCCTCATCTGCATCACTCTTAGTCACGGTACATCAACTGAAGGTGTTCGGATCACATACTGAAGGAACACCAAAGAACAGACACATAGGCGACACCAACTCAAGTGTTCCACCCACCATACAAGTCATGCAATAAAGACAGTGTTAACTCGCTTACCTTCCCCTCCAGTTGTAAGGCTTGATGGTTTGTCGTTGTCTTTTGAAGTGGTGACAAGCGTCTTAGTGCAGATTTTGGTAGTAGTGGAAATGGAGGGGGAGGTTATTGCGATGTGGAAGAACTAACTGAGGGTCACATTAGTGGTTAAGGGTCTTCTCAGCTTTCCATAAAAATGTGACCCAACTATTTACCAGCGGTGGTCCTCATGTGGCACCAACTCCACACCTGTTGAAGTGGATGAAAAATAAGATACATTAATTTAGGTTCAAATACCCTAACACTGCTATTTCTACCACCTCTAAGACAGACTGAATACTATGACAAGAAAAAGGGGAAAGAAAGCTAGTATCACAACGACGAACCATGGCCATGATATAGATATAGATAAAGCCATGATATAGATATAGATAAAGCCATGATATAGATATAGCCATGGCATAGAGGTAAAACTGTATCCATATAGATCACTGTAGATTGATAAACACTTGTAGAGTAGAATGTGAATTACCGTGACGCCAACACCTGTCCTTCCTTCCATCTCTTACTGTAGCCCTTCTATCAGGTTGGTGCCTTTGTATAATCACATCAACTTTACAGCCTATAGTTAATCATCGAGGCTCTCTTTATTATCACTTTTTCTTTATATATTGGTGAATGTGAAACCCTATAATTATATTCCTCGTCCCTTGATTTTTTTTTCTCCTTGTCTTTCTGTTTATTCCTTATTTCTTCACTTCTTGTATTTATCATTTTTCGTGTAATACATATCCATTTTTTTCTCTCTCTCTTTTTCCTTCTGTTGAGGCTTCTCGTCACCCGAAGCCAAACAGTGAAGGCTAGATGGCGTCAAGCAAAGTGTGTGTGTGTGTGTGTGTGTGTGTGTGTGTGTGTGTGTGTGTGTGTGTGTGTGTGTGTGTGTGTGTGTGTGTGTGTGTCTGTCTGTCTGTTTGTCTGTATGTCTGTCTTTCTGTGTGTGTGTGTGTGTGTGTGTGTGTGTGTGTGTGTGTGTGTGTGTGTGTGTGTGTGTGTGTGTCTCTTTTTGTATCTACATCTCTCTCTCTCTCTCTTTCTCTTTCTCTCTCTCTCTCTCTCTCTCTCTCTCTCTCTCTCTCTCTCTCTCTCTCTCTCTCTCTCTCTCTCTCTCTCTCTCTCTCTCTCTCTCTCTCTCTCTCTCTCTTTTACAAACACAAGTAACCAAATATAAACACACACATACACAAACACACACACACACACACACACACACACACACACACACACACACACACACACACACACACACACACACACCAATACAAACTTAAGCTCTCATTTGCCAGCAAGATCGACAATCGACAGTGACCATCACCACCACCACCACCACCACCTCCTCCACCAACAACCCAAAGTGGACACAAATCTTGTTAGCAGCAGAATTAGGTGTCTGGAAAGAAACACTTGAAGACACCTGAAGACCCGCAAGCATACAGGTAACACACTTGGCTACAGGGATTAACCACCACCACCATTACCACCCTTCACCCCTCTACCTCCTTCACTCCCTTTTTCAGTTTAACGAGATCAGTCAGCGCCTTTCCCTCCAATTATTTGTGGTTAATTTGATTATACTCCCACGCTTCCGTTCTTCCTCATCCGCTTCCTCCCTGTTAGATTGCCTATAGCTGCAGAGTCTTGGCTGAATTTCATGTGAGGGTACTCGATCCACAGTCAAATCAGCAGGCTACTACACCCACAGTCAAATCAGTAGGGTACTACACCCACAGCCAAATCAGCAGGGTACTACACCCACAGTCAAATCAGCAGGCTACTACACCCACAGTCAAATCAGCAGGCAACTACACCCACAGTCAAATCAGCAGGCTACTACACCCACAGTCAAATCAGCAGGCAACTACACCCACAGTCAAATCAGCAGGCTACTACACCCACAGTCAAATCAGCAGGCTACTACACCCACAGTCAAATCAGCAGGCTACTACACCCACAGTCGAATCAGCAGAATATTCGACCAACAGTCAAATCAGCAGGGTACTCGAAGGTACTCGACACACTTCCTTCCCAGCAGGGTACTCGACACACTTCCTTCCCAGCAGGGTACTTGACACACTTCCTTCCCAGCAGGGTACTCAACACACTTCCTTCCCAGCAGGGTACTCAACACACTTCCTTCCCAGCAGAGTACTCAACACACTTCCTTCCCAGCAGGGTACTCGACACACTTCCTTCCCAGCAGGGTACTCAACACACTTCCTTCCCAGCAGGGTACTCAACACACTTCCTTCCCAGCAGGGTACTCGACACACTTCCTTCCCAGCAGGGTACTCAACACACTTCCTTCCCAGCAGGGTACTCAACACACTTCCTTCCCAGCAGGGTATTCGACACAGTCTGCGAGGTCGTGGACGCACAACCCACCCAGCTGTTGATCCTCCTATCAAGGCTAATCTGTAATTGGGTACCAGGGGAGGACTGAGGAAGGTTAAGTCTTGGTAATGCCGATATCACAGTTACATCTGCAGCTCAGGTTTAGGGATTCATGTCCTCCTAGAGCATAAAGGCTGACGAGACGAAGATTAGCACCGAGGTAACGCACAGCTTCACGTGTGATAAAGACTTTAGCCTACAGTCCAACACACCGCTTCCTGATGACGTCATTGCTATATTTATTCTTTGAGAGTTCGCCATGGCTTTTCTACGTACTCCTCTCCCCCGTCCCCTGGTGCTATTCCCTGCTTCCATCACTTTGTTCTACTCTCAAGACCACGCTCCCTTCCTTTATGTATCATGTGCGTTACCTTTATATATGAACGCGTACTTGACTTCCTTTTACATGTTATAATGACGGCCTTGACATTAAAACAATGGCTATTACATTCAACGTGGACACAAGTCTTCCCACGTTATGGCACGAAACACACGCCATAATCTTGTTTGAAGTCTTCCTTGTACGTGTGTTCCTCAAGAGTTTTGCTGACATCAGAAAGAAGGGAGAGAAGGACGGACGGCTCAAGAATGGGTGTAAGGAGTTTTTTTCTTTGTTTTTTTCTACTTGACTCCTCTCTTGATGATGTCTTTGTAACCGTACTGTACTGTAATAGTACTCTCAGTCAACGTGGACGAACACAGTAGCAGTATAAAGGGTGTAACATCAATTGTATCATGTATTTTCAGACGAGGAAGACTATTATAATCTGAGTAGAACATTTTCTATAAACATATACTGTGTTGGTATTCGTTATGGTGTGTGATGGACATCGTTACAAGGGCGGGGCCGTTGACTGCGTTAGGGGTTGGCGGGATATGTGGCGGTGGGAGGATGGAGGCGATTGATTCATTGATAGATTGATTGGATTTAAGGCGCCGCAACGAGGTCATATGGAGGGAAGAGGTGTGGGATGTGTGGAGGGAGGGGCGGTGGTAAGTTGGGAGGGTGGGGGGGGAGTGATGGTGAGGGGTAGTGGGTGGTAAAGAGAGAGGGAGGGGGATGGTGGGCGTGGAAGAAGCTACACAGGGAGCTAAGTAATATTCAAGTTATAACATGAGCCATTGTGATCAACATAATAAATAGTTTTAATACTACACTGTGTACGTCATCACTAAGGCTTCCTCCAGTACCAAAGGACCATGTGTTTGTAAAAATTAAGAACAAATCAATCATCTTGTGATATTCCAGGCAAGTTTAATGTTACTTTAAACCACAACTAACTTCCTCTACTCGTCATGATCACAAGTGTTCCAAGAGGTCACCAGCAGATCCAACACTTTCACTGAACTGAACACATACACATCATCATAACCGTGTACTCCAATAATGTACGTAGAAGGCATTATCATAGGTTTCGTCTGACACTCCCGCCTCAACGTGCATCCACTAATTGTTTTGGCGCTAATGAGTGATACTTCCATGAAACGCTGCCACACCATACTTATTTATATCATAATTTTAACCCTACACGTCCTGTTAGTGGCCTTAGTCATGACGTACAGTGAATTAATTACACTTACTATTTTACTATTTTTGAATCACATACTTAACTTATTTTGCGTACCACCAACGCCTGCACCGCCCCCTATACCCTAACCTATTCCTCAAATACCTCTCTCCCTTCCCCCACATCCTAACCTCTATAAATGACTACCTACATTACCTCCTAACATCCGCCCCTCCCATCCACCCATCGTCCTTCTCCTCTACCCTCCCACCGCCAAGTATCCCGCTTGGTTTAAACTCAATTAATCTCACCATAACGAGTACGGAGACAGTATACGTTTATAGATTTTCTACTCAGACAGAAGCACCCTGATGGTCCCGTAAAGGCAAGAAGGATTTTGTCAAGACCTTCTTAAGTTGTAGAAGTGACTTACAATGTGTGAAGGTGTTTAAATGTCTATATTGAGAACACTAACCATGTAATTGTGACAAAAAATTAAATACCATTATAAAGAAGATGGTTGTACAATGTCACATAATTAGACACGATTTCATATTTAACGTTAAAAAAAATGTAGGAAATCAACGTGGCGGGACAGTCAAAGAAGCCAATTACACTGTGTCAACGAGTGGAGGAAGTGATCATTTGCAGCACTTGTTAGACGCACTGGAGAAAACCATTAATTAAAACTGGTTTGACGTAAATAAATTAAGACAAAAAAAAATGTTCCGTGGTGGATAATTTAAAAAATAAAGAAATAAATTGATTAAAAATAAAATGTTATAAGTTGAGCCAGCAGGTGTAAGATAGAAGACAAGTTCAAGGATATGAAATTAATTATTTTTTCCGTTCTGGGTGGAAGGCTGACCACAGATATAACTATACCATGCAGACTCCTTATTCTGTCCTAACCTAACCTAACTGCATTCGTTTATTATGCCGGAACCTAACCTGATCAAACAAAACGCTGATTGCATTCTACAATATATCATTCAGGTGTTTGAAACCAAGTCTTACACATTCCTAAAACGTATACTTAAATGCTTCAAATATCAAAAGTTAAAATAATATGAAAGATAATATGGCATACACGAAAACACCAACACCTATTAGAGAACTGTAGTAAAAGAGAAACGTAAACATTTGGGGCGTCACTATAAAAAAAAATCTGAAAACCTACGTCAGGCGAAGCAAGTCCATCTGTGCCTCCATAAGCCTACTGGCGCCAACGGTTAATTGATATAGAAAAAAAAATGGTACTCATATTATGGGATTGTTGATTTGAACAGTATTTCGAATCATTGTTTCGTTCAACTTTCCACTGGTTCTCAGCCTAGGTATACAGATAGCCTACATCCTCTCACCTGGCTAATTTTCACCAAAATAAAGCATTGTTAAAGGAGGCTAATTAGTATTTCGTCCCTGCTCACTACGGTACAATCTTAAAATTTATACTAATAAAAGAAGAAAGTCAACGTATAGGCAATGATGACGCCAAAACGCAGTTACCTTTCTGGGATAATAAATAGGAATAAACTTATCATTACGTCTCTCGCATATGTTTTCTATATTAAGTAAAGTTTACGTCCGTATCAAGAACGCTATCGGCAAAAGTACTGGTATTGGAACATCACAACAATATATCTCGCCCCTTGTTCCTAACCACATACTACAAGCAACAGCCTCCCCCTAGTCACTGCCCCGTCCCTATTCCTGCCCCGGCCTCCATTCTTGCCCCGGCCCTGTTCCTGCCCCGGCTCCGTTCCTGACCCGCCCTTGTTCCTGCCCCGCCACACGCCACACACTACCAAAGAAAATGTAAAAAAGGAGTGAAAAACCTCGCTCAGATGCTAGCCTCCTTCCGAAGAGAGAGAGAGAGAGAGAGAGAGAGAGAGAGAGAGAGA
>JAXIVD010007155.1:12500-15000 GCA_036785275.1 Cancer borealis
AGTGAATATGGAACAAAATGAATAAGTAAATGTGTTGCCATGAAACAAAAATGAAATTTCACTATAATATTCTTACCGTGTTATCTTGATGGCCTTCTTACATGCTCGTCCTGGTGCTGTGTCCCGCAGGTGCTGTGACTGGAGTGTGCAGCATCTGGTCTCTGTGCATGATCTCCTACGACAGGTTCAATGTCATCTGCAACGGCTTCAACGGCCCCAAGCTGACCCAGGGCAAGGCCATGGCCATGTGCGCCTTCTGCTGGGCCATGGCCATTGGCTGGTGCCTTCCCCCCTTCTTCGGCTGGGGTGGATACTCCCTGGAAGGCATCATGACCTCCTGCAGCTTCGACTACCTGACACAGGACCTCAACGTACGCTCACGTGCCTGAGTGGTGACATTTATGTTGAATGATTCCTGTACTATTACTCGATGGTGTTCTACAGGGTGACGCTAACAGTGTTTCTCTTGTTCCTTTGCAGACCATCACCTACAACATGTGCATCTTCTTCTTTGACTTCCTCTTCCCCGCCATCGTGATCGTGTTCTCCTACGTGTTCATCGTGAAGGCTATCTTTGCCCACGAGGCCGCCATGCGTGAACAGGCCAAGAAGATGAACGTCACCAACCTCCGCTCCAACGTAAGTTACATGTCACTAGAAACACACACATGATCGCTGCCACACGCGGCACCACTACTTCCTTTCATGTCCACGGCATAGCCCATCACTTCACTCTGCTTGTGATGTAATTTGAGCCTCAGTGCTTCAAGTGTGGTGTGGTTAAATCATTAACTTAAGCCGCAGTGGACCACAACACTTCACCCTCAGTGTAAACAAACAGCTGCCTATCACCATCCGTCTGATCCGTTCCGTGTTCCTTGTGTCCAGCTGCTGTTGCTTAGCGGGGAAAATATGTTTATTTTAATTGTATATCTTTACCTAAAGCTATCATTTTTACATTAATTTTCTTACGACTCATTTACTGTTCTGTCGTTCTATAATAAGGCTATTTAACATTATGACCAGAAGCTGCTCAATTGTTTGTTTAGATTCTTATGATCTACTGCTTAACTTAAAATTATACTTTATCTTGCTTGTTAAGTAAGTTAAGCTAAGTTGAAGAAAGATATTTATACCAAAACTATAGTGTGCAGCAGGGCAAATCTTGACTTGAAAAAAATTTATTAGATGAATTAGCTAGTAGGTAAATAAGTAAATGAATAAATAAGTAAATAATAATATAAACAAAAGACGGAAGAAAGAAAGAAAACCCAAGCCAACTTGACTCGGCTAGCTAGCCAATATTATATTAACCATAATTCCTTCTTCCCTGTCTGCCTCGTCTTTCCAGTCCATATTCAGCACTCTCTATGGCTTTTTTTCTTTTTGCAGGAGACTGAGGCCCAACGTGCTGAACTCCGCATCGCTAAGACTGCCATCGCCAACGTGTCTCTGTGGTTCATCTGCTGGACTCCCTACGCTGCCATCACCCTCCAGGTACTGACCGTCTGCTCACTCCCGAGGCACCGTGACCAGGGTGTAGGCAGGGTGTGCCGTAATAATGGGAAAGTGTAGGAACAGAGCAAGTATAGGAAATTCAGCTGCTGTCCAATTGGTTATCTAAGGAATTAATTTTAGGACAGGATAATGATAAGAACATGTTTTCGTTGGCATGTACGATATGATAGTGTGTGTCCAAGGCGATAAGTTAGGCATTTCTTGACTGTCATGTTATCCCATAGGGTGTTTTGGGAGACGTGAGCGGCATCAGCCCCCTCGTCACCACCCTGCCCGCCCTGCTGGCCAAGTCCTGCTCCTGCTACAACCCCTTCGTCTATGCCATCAGCCACCCCAAGTTCCGCCAGGTAAGGCACATTGCTCCTTCAGAATCTTTGTCATTTATCACTTTCACCACATCAATTATCTCCACTTAGAGTGCTACACAAACTTGTTTCATTCATTACTTTTCTTGCCTAAATAGTTTTCTCTTCTCATGGTTAGTTACCTTGATTTTTTGTTCGACTTCATTTATGAATAGTGTTAACATTCCTGCTCCACATGAGGTCAAAAATCACTCCATTTTCATTGATGATGAGTATTTATTCTTTGTGTAATCCTTGTTATATCTCAATTCTCTGTATAATGGAATGTAGCCTAATGGTAAATTTGTTCCTTCGTCGTTCGTCAGGCCATTACGGTGCATATGCCCTGGTTCTGCGTGCACGAGACTGAGCGCAAGTATGACGACAACTCGTCCGCCGCCACCACAACCGAGAAGGCCAACGAGAAGGCGTAAAGGATTCCTGCTGAAGGTGAGACTCACACCTCCACGCGGTAGGGAGGAGGGAGGGTGACTTACCTGTCTGTGCGCAGCATTACAGAAGGTTGATATTTATACATTTACCTCAACCCTGCCTGCTACTAACCACCTCTTTCCTCTCCTTCTGCAGAATACAAGACCTAGGAGGCGAAAACCTCATTGGGCTTGACATCTCCTTCA
>JAXIVD010007155.1:20000-21188 GCA_036785275.1 Cancer borealis
TTATTTGTGTTGTTATCGTAAAATGTTATCGTTTTGCCTCCAAACATGATATTGCAATATTCAACGTCAGGTCCGCGTGCGTGTCGTCCTCTGATATTTCTGCAGCAATTCATAACCTAGAGGTATGGAATGTTCCTTTAAGCGAGCCGAAGATCCAGCATCAGAAAATAAGGGAGAGTTACAGTGTGCCTCTCGGGAATCCCTTCATAAAAATCTGGTTGAGGGAAGCATCGAGGCGTGTTCGTTCCGGCCGCTCCGTCAACATAGAAACTAATTTGAGGTGGATCGATTCATGTCTGTTTACGTTGTGGTGACGAGCGACGCCCCACAAGCCTCCATGTGTGTGTGTGTGTGTGTGTGTGTGTGTGTGTGTGTGTGTGTGTGTGTGTGTGTGTGTGTGTGTGTGTGTGTGTGTGTGTGTGTGTGTGTGTGTGTGTGTGTGTGTGTGCGCGTGTGTGTGTGTGTGTGTGTGTGTGTGTGTGTGTGAGTGTGTGTGTGTGTGTGTGTGTGTGTGTGTGTGTGTGTGTGTGTGTGTGTGTGTGTGTGTGTGTGTGTGTGTGTGTGTGTGTGTGTGTGTGTGTGTGTGTGTGTGTGTGTGTGTGTGTGTGTGTGTGTGTGTGTGTGTGAGAGTGAGAAAGAGAGAGAGAATGTGTGGGCTGTGTTTCCTTGGCATGAATGAAAGATACAACAATTAATAAACAACATACGATTTAGTGTTTAATAAAATACAATCAATAACACTAAATGCACTAACTAAAAAGGAAGGAACACCACACAACCATGATCTTCAACCACAAAATCCACTCGACAAATAAAAAAATTAAAAAAACTTACACACACGAGTGACAGAAACAGCAAACACGTATCATTCATGTGTAATTATTTTATTTATTTATTTTCTTTACTTCACTACATTCCTCTCATTCACCGTCCTCTATTTTATCATGCAGTGAGTCAAGATTGTCAGCGGCATTTCTAGACTGCAAGGTACGACTAGGACTTTTGATACAGAGACGCGGGAGGCGAGTTACGAAAGGTCAGGGGTTAAGGCTTTATACAGGTGTACAGGAAGCATCTCTCTCTTCTCTTTTCTCTCTCTCTTCTCTCTCTCTCTCTCTCTCTCTCTCTCTCTCTCTCCTCTCTCTCTCTCTCCTCTCTTTATCTTTTTTTCTCTTTAAAATATACTGT
>JAXIVD010007156.1:0-12500 GCA_036785275.1 Cancer borealis
CTCTTTCGTTTTTTTCGGTAAAACAATGAATTTAATTGTTTTAAGGGAAAAAAAAGAAAAAGTTTTAAAAGTTTCATTTGCAAAAGTTGAATTTATATATTATTATTATTATTATTATTATTATTATTATTATTATTATTATTATTATTATTATTATTATTATTATTATTTAGTATTAATGTGAAAATGGAAAAAGAGAAAAAATAATTGTTAATATATACTTTAAAAAAAAAAATAATAATCAGAATAGAATATATTTACAAAAGAAAAAAATTAAATATAAAATACAATAATTCCACACGATAAATAAATAAAATAATGATAAATTACACTGAAAATATATAAATAACGAAGAAAAGTTGATAAAAACGATAAATAAATAAACAGAACAATAAATACGGGGAGGGAGAAGGGGGTTAGATTAGCCAATGATAGTCTAATATCACCTTATATTATAAAGATCAGTTTAGTTTAATCATATTATTCTTTTGTGTTCATCTTTAGACACACACTTGTCCTCTTCCTCCTCCTCCTCCTCTTCCTCTTCCTTTTAGACAGACCTTAAATAACACTCCTCATCTTGAACAGGTAGGTACATATATTTCAAGTCTATTTATAATTTATCAAAGTCAAATTTAAATGATGATTCTTGTATTTTATCATGTAGAAAATATATTAATAAAAACTAATATATCGTGGTGTTAATAACTGGAAGGAATTGTTTTGTTTGGATGAAATAGTTGGAATGAATCTAATATTTCTGTCCAATATATGAACGAGACTTCAATCCACGTTTCAGATTTTCAGTGACCCGTCAGCTTTCGAGGAGGGAAAACGTGTCATCTCTCCTCTATCATTATTCATTTAAATCAGGTAAGTAATATATTTCTAACATAATTAACACTTAGTAATGAAATATAAGATGAAATCAAAGTAATTACATAGTGGTTTGACTTATAATAATCGTAGTTAGTGAACGTAACTACCAAGTGGTCGTTAAAATGACTAGTTACCTAATTATAAATGAATTAGGCTGTTATCATTGTTATTATTATCATCATCATTGTCATTATCATTATACACTTAGAGAAGGTATAAGAGAAGGAAGGACATGAAGGAATATGAATAAAGGAAGGAATTATAACGTGAGTAAAGTGAAGGAGAGAAGGAAAACGTAAATATAAAGTTGTTTTAATGGTAGACTCAAAGGTTTTAAAATGGAAGATAATATAGAAAGTATTAGTTATAAAGTATATTATTTGTGACTACTGCTGCTACTACTACCATCACTACCACTACTACTACTACTACTACTTCACATATCGGTATAATCAACACACACACCTTTCTATAACTTCCATAATTATATTCTTATGTTGTAACCAGTGTTCCATTCCGTTCCTTGTGTACAGTACTGGTCATAAGTAGTGTGTACCCCCAGGCTGGGTGTACAATACTTATGGCGAACAAAACATGATCCTCTTGAGAGTGAACCATTTTAGCCGTGAGTGTTTTGTTAATAGAAGTAACTCAGCCAGACCATTACCTGAGCCTAAGTCCCATGCCATGATAGAATGTGTGTGTGTGTTAGTGTGTGTTGGACGTAACGTAACGTGGGTCAAGCGGGGCTGAATCACCTTCCTTGAAACTCACGACCTGTGCAATAACATCAGATGAATATTCCTTGTTTTAACCATATTGGCAAACAGAAGGAGTTCTAATAAGATGTTAGTGAGCAATAATGCATCAGGAAGTGGACAGAGTCGCGCAATGTTTCTGTTCTCCCAATGGGCCAAGGCAGGGTGAGGGTGAGGGTGAGGTGGTGGTGTGAGGCGGTGGTGTGAAGCTGAAGGGTGTGGTGACCTCATGACGGGCTGATACCACTCGGGCTTAAATACTGCACTGTCAACAGTATCATGCTTTTTTCACCATAAGGCCGGCGTCATACTATACGGCGCCGCCGCATGGCCTGTATCATGTCACACCATTGCGGCCAAGCCGCGCAGTCTACCCCCCAGCAGCCAGCGTAGATAGGTTGATTATCATGTTGTCCAAACTAAAAGTTATTTGTGCACTAGAAGCAGAGGGCTTACTGAAAGAGCCAACTCGTCGTAGACACACTGGGTTCACCCATATAATGCTGAACGAGAAACAAGTAAAAGGTTTGAAAAGTTTTATCAGAATATACGAAAATATGATGAAAGGTTCTTTGAATATTACCGAATGTCCAAAGCTTCTTTTGATGAACTGTTGGAAGTGCTGAGGTCTCATATCTCGAAGCAAAATACAAAGTTTAGAAGAACAATATCTCCAGAAGAAAGATTAACAATTACACTAAGGTGAGTGAAAAACAAACAAACATTATGACATGATTTATTTAGACTGCAAAAAAATAATGCTACAGTAGTACAGAAACTACAGTATATTATAATATTCAGATTTGTCCTGGTTGTAGGTTCTGTGATTTTGTTCGTCGGATGCTTTGAAAGAACTGAAGAGTCAGCAGTCTGAAATCTATTTTCTGGTCATCATTAAGTTGTTTGTAATAAGGAAGAATGGATATTAAAAATGATTTGTCTGGATCCTCTTCCTGTTTGGAGCTCTCACCCATCTTCTTGAGCAGTTCATTCTGGAAAGGTGTGAGGTTAGCTTCGGCACGCTGACGTAACTCAGTTCGTTGAACTTTTCTACAGACACTTGTAGCAAGACCTTCGTCACTATCATCATCCTCACTTCTTTCCCTCTTCAGGTGTTCCTCTTCGTCCGTATCTTCTGCAATGTTTCCCGAGGTATTCCGTTTCTCTAAAGTTTGCTGCAGGAAACTGAGTGCGTCTGCATAGATGTATTTCTTCCTTTTAGCTGCAGAATCACCGCTTTTGCCCTGGTTTATATGCTTCACAAACCTGTCCTTGATGTTTCGCCATTTCCCCTTCATCTGTTTCACTGTCAAGGGCAAGAATAACACAGTATCATTAATTATAAAATATTGAAAAAAATATATTATGCAATTATATATATATATATATATATATATATATATATATATATATATATATATATATATATATATATATATATATATATATATATATATATATGTAGTGACCTGCAGACACTCCTAGTGTCATTAGCGACTTAATGTCCTTGAGTTCACACACACACACACACACACACACACACACACACACACACACACACACACACATATGTACGTACACACACCCAAGGGCTGAGCCTATAATTACGTGGACGAGGGTTAGAGATAAGAGAGTACTTTGCTGCTTGCTTCATGGGTCCTGGGACAGTAACTTTCCAGAACAATCACATGTACTGGACTACACTGTGTTTTTACTAGGGCTATGTTGTGTTTTCTGGATAGTATTATAATTAGTATAAGTTATATTACATATACGTACATAATAAATTGTTACTTTTTATAAGAAATAACAAAGCTATTTTATCTTACCTTTCTCGTCTCTCTCTGCTGACTCCATATCTAGCCACTTCCCGTACATTATTTCACCAATTTCAATCCATGATTTCTCTTTACAGTTTTTATCAGAATATTCTTTAGCGCTCTTTTCCCAAAGTGGTGGCCTTGCATTTATACACTGAATAAACACATCCACGTCAAACATCGTGTTAACACAGTGCTACCAAGGGAGCGACGTGCGGCGCGGTCGCATGGTGTGACGACGTGCATAGAACTGTGTGTTTTCCCCCCACAAGCGGCGTAATGCGGCGTTGCCGCAGCATGGTGTGGCGGGAGCAGCGGCGCCTCAGTAATGTGACACCTCTCATTGGTTTGTGTGCGATATCACCATTTGCGGCGCCGCATAGTATGACGCCGGCCTAAGTATTGAACACCCAGCCTGGGCGTCCAATACTTTTGATTAGTACTCTATACATTATAATTTTCTTTCAATAAATTCATAACACACATAGATTATCTGTACATCTTCCTGTCCCTTATATAAAATGTTAACATGTGTGCATGTATTTCAGAACTTCAAGGCAAGATTGTGTTGAGAGAAGATTCAATGCTGCTGCTGCTGCTGCTGCTGGACATGAGATGAGTGAACATCAACCACACACACACACGTGATCAGAGGGAAGGATGGTGTAAGGTAAGGTAAGGTTATGTTATGTTAGGTAAGATTGTATTAATAGTTAATGTTGGTCATCATTCTAAATGCAACACAACTGGCTCAAGACACCTTGTTATTGCCTCTTGAAGATGTACAACTTTGATTCATATAATTTTTCACGTTTCTGCGATGGAAATATTTAAAACAATATTTTGGCCTGAAAAATGTCGACCAGAATTTGTCAAAACCATTTGATGCCATTTTACTGCAAAACTATTGGTCTTAGAGCAAATATGCATGGAGACACATTTGTAGGGTTTGATAAGGTCTATCAGATGATGTAGTAATATTTCCAAAAATTTTGGAGACAATGAGGAAGAAAGTAATGGTTTTAGAAAAAAATTAATTTGACATTTATTCGATTGTTCACATTCCATTGTCTTTATACCGTAACTCAATAGAACGGACGTTTTTTGCTCTTCATATTGAACTCTATACATTTTTAACGTAAAACTCAAACTTTTCGAGTTATTCAATAAAACGTGATTTCGAGAAAAAATTCCAAGGGTTGTGTACTCACGAAAATTGCTTGAAAATTTTCATAAGTTCAAATTTCACAAAAATGGTTTAATAAGGATTCTATTGCAAGACTCAATTTTATGATTACTATAACATTAACTCATAACCTGCTGGACGTGACTTAGGTTCCCTTATAACCATACAAAGCGTCGGTCTAAACAGTATGTAGTCCCTCCCGGGCAACACATGCTGGACGTGACTTGGGTTCCCTTATAGAGCGTCAAAAGAAATAGTCGTCCGCGGCCAAACAATGCTTGACGTGACGTGTTCAGTTATATTGTTTGAGAAATGGTTTCCACTTTGTAACGTAACATCAATACATTAACATTAGTTCATGTTAATATTAGTTAGCATTTTAAACGGTTTGATGTATTTCTTTCAATCTTTCTTCACATGTTAGGTCTTCCAATTATGTGTGTATGTTAGCTAGACACACACACACGTACACACCTACACACACACCACCAATAAAACCACACCTACACTTAGCATCCAAGATTTATTGCAACCAAACGGGTCATTTTATTTGTAAACACAAGTACCAAAAGAAACATTTATAATCCTGTCTTAATTTTCGAGCCACTAATACAAATCCCTCAGAGTGACAGACAGACAGACAGACTTAGACGGGTTGAAAAGAATATATTAGGTTGCAGATATACATACATACATACATACACTTACACTACACTAAACTACATTTCCAATACAATAATAAGTGTAGTGAAATGTTGAACCAATTAAGTTTAAGTCTACTATATATATATAAAGTATTTCCATTGACCTAATAATAATGATAATGATGATAATTAGTTACGAAAAAATAGCAAGAATGTCGTAATTGAAAATAAGCCAAAAAAATTATACATGATTTTTTTCCCTCATCAAAAAATAATCAACAGTAAATCTTAAAGTTTGATCTGAACATTATCAAAACCTACAAATTAAACAAACAAATAAACACACATCCATCAGGGGTCACAAGGTCAGGTCACGAGATCAAAGGTCAGCTTGGTGACCTGATCTTGGTGGTGGTGGTGGTGGTTAATAATCTTCTTTAGGGGCATCGAGGTCCCTGTAGCCAACCCTGGAGAGGAGAATTTAGGGGGTTAGGTCAGCAGGAGAGAGAGAGAGAGAGAGAGAGAGAGAGAGAGAGAGAGAGAGAGAGAGAGAGAGAGAGAGAGAGAGAGAGAGAGAGAGAGAGCACTGAAAAGGAGACTATATTGTAATTAATTAAAAACATCTCAATTTCAAACACACACACACACGTACATACACACACCACCTTCCAGACAGCCACAGCTCACCCCCCCCTTTCATGACTGTATTAACCCCCCCACACACACACACACACACCCTACCCTAGTCTGGTCTAGTTGTACCTTAACACACACATACACACACAAGGGTCATGTGTGTGTAACTTAACCTGTCACGTAATATTATGATCTTTAATTGTAAAAAAACACATTATTATTATTATTATTTTTCCCCGCAGGTGTGATTCCAAGAGCTCGTTAGGCGTCTAATGTTACCTGGGATGACGTCAGATTAATTAACGAGTAAGTAAATATTAACTTAAGTTCTTTTTAACGTAAATATTAATTCTTCTAACGACGTCAATTTTAAACTCGACCAAAAAAATACTCAAAATTAAGCAAAACTATATTATACTTTCTTATATTTGAACAATTAATTAATGATAAAAAATGATTGAATTAGGTCATTTAATATAATACAACACCCTTACAAACAATTAACAATATATAATTACGTCATTACTAGATGCCATAATAACCTAACACAATTAAGAGTTAAAATACAACACAAATCACATCACTACCTATTAATTAACACGAATTGATCACATAATTACCCAATAATTAACTATAAAAACACCCAAATTGAACGTAACTTAACATGTAAAAACAATCATAAAAAAAACCATTTACCTCAATAATCACCTACAACACTTAGCTAATAGTAGTAATTAGACCAGACCAGACCAGACTAATTATAGGCAGGTGGGGGGGGGGTGAGGGGGGGGTTAATGGAGGAGGGGGGGAGGGGGAGGGGGGAGCTGTGGCCCGTCACACACACGACCAAATTTTTAGGGTTTTTAAAGGGCAATGAGATGGAATTTCTTGATGCCCAGAAAGTAATATTTCCAGAAATTATTATTATTTATTTATTTTGACTTCCTCTCTCCCCTCCTCCTCCTCCTTCTCCTCTTCTTCCTCTTCCCCCTCCTCCTCCTCCTCCTCTCCCCTCCCCTCCCCCTTTGAGGCTTAAGCTGAGGGGGGTGGTGTGGGGGAGGAGGAGGAGGAAGAAGAAGAGGAGGTGAAATAAGAAGAAATTTTATAAATAAATGAAGAAAAAAAAAAATTAAAAAAAAAAATTATAAACAGGTGAACAATTAAAAAAAAAAAAATAAATAAATAAATAAAAATAAATAGAGTTCACACTTTTTTTTCTTATTTAATTTATATCTTTTTTTGGAAATAGAACTAAGAAATATTATTTTCTTTTTTGGTGGTGAGTGTGTCTGGAAGGAGGAGGAGGAGGGGAGGAGGGAGTGGAGGGAAAGGAGGAGGGAGTGGAGGGAAGGGAGGGATGGAGAGGGAAGGGAACACACTCACCACCATACCATCTACACTCTTGGTTATACGTACACACACACACACACACACACACTAATATTTACTTTGTGCTTGTCAATGTTTATCTCTCTCTCTCTTTACAGGTGATCCAGCCATCCTACAGCACGTACACACACACACACACACACTGTCCCTCCTCTTAACCTACACAGACCATATACACACACACACACACACACCCAAACAGTCCTTCCTCTCAATCTACACACACACATACACCTTATCCATACCTCCTTACACACACATACACAGACCCTATATATACACACACACACCCACCCTACACACACACACACACACACACACACATATAACCAAGAGTGCAGATATATAAAGTGCCATCACAGAAAGACCATCACATCTTACACTTCAAAAACCTCAAAATCTGGACCGCTGGAGATCGCTGGAGGAGGAGGGGAAGGGGTGGAGGTGAGGGGGGGCAGACCACCACCACCACCACTACCCAGCTGCCCCCCGCCCCCCCCTGTGCCCCCCTTTAGAAGATGTCAGTATCGTCAGGTGCATCAAGGTCGTGGTAACCAATGACCTCCCGTGTGTCTCCTGACCTGAGGGAGAGATGTTTTTTGGGGGGAGGGGGTTAGGTTAGGGGTTCTCTCTCTCTCTCTCTCTCTCTCTCTCTCTCTCTCTCTCTCTCTCTCTCTCTCTCTCTCTCTCTCTCTCTCTCTCTCTCTCTCTCTCTCTCTCTCTCTCTCACACTAAGCCCTTGTGCATTTCATTACTCTTAATAATAAAAATAATTAATCTATCTATCTATTTTATATTCCTAAGTTTTTATTATTATATATTTATTATGTATTTAAGGAGAATTTACCCTTCCTTCCCTTCCTCTTCCTCTCCTCTCCTTCTCTTTCTCTCTCCCTCTTCTCTTTTCTTCCTATGTGCAAAACTACATTCCAAACAAACTTTTTTTTAAACTGACTCTCTCTCTCTCTCTCTCCCTAATCATCTCACTTTCTCATTCTCTCTAATTTTCTGTCATTCTACATTATTCTCTCTCTCTCTCTCTCTCTTTCTCTCTCCTATTCATTTTTCCTCATGAAATTCAACATCATTCCATTTTATCTTTTGTCACCTCTCTCTCTCTCTCTCTCTCTCTCTCTCTCTCTCTCTCTCTCTCTCTCTCTCTCTCTCTCTCTCTCTCTCTCTCTCTCTCTCTCTCTCTCTCTCTCTCTCTCTCTCACCTTGACCTGTACGTGACCCTGGGGCGTGGGTAGGGTTCCCTGGAGTATGGGTCCCCCCCCGGGCACCATAGTAGTCCTTGGGGTAGCTGCTTCCGTATGCCCCGTACCCATGAGCGGGGTACTGGCGCCCATACCCGCCCCCGTAGCTGGAGTACCTGTAGGGGGAAGGGGGGTGAGAGGGATGGTGGGGGAGGGAGGAAAGAGCAGGAGGGAGAAGGGAAGGGAAGAGAAGAGAGGATTGTGGAAGGAGGGAGGGAAGGTGTGAGGGAGGAGAAGGAAGGTTAGGTGTGGATGGGAGAGAGGGAAGGAGGAAGAAGATAAGATTGTGGAGAGAGGAGGGAAGTAGAGAGGGAGAGGGGAGGTGGAGAGAAAGAAGGAAAGGAGAGAGAGGAGGAAGGCGAGAAAGAGAGGAAAGGCAAGGTGTGGAGGGAGGGAAGGAGGAGGAAGAAGAAGAGAGATTATGGAGAGAAAGAGGAGAGATAGGGAGAGAAAATTGTGAGGATAGAAAGGGAGGGAGGATAGAAACACACACACACACACACACACACACACACCACTACAAATACAAAATCCAACCTAACCTAACACTTACACACACACACACACACACACACCCTAGCTCATGTACACCTCCCCCCACCCCCCACCTCACCCTACCCCCCATACCCACCTGTTATCGGGCATGTGCTGAGGGTATGTGGCTACGTATGGGTCAGGCCTGTCTTCCTTCCTGCCGGTGTGCTTGTTGCCGGGGTACTCGGGTAGTTGAGGTCGCTTAGGGTCACGGAGGTAGTTGTTGAAGTAGTCCACCTGAGAGACGGGATGGAGGGATGGAGAGGAGGATAGAAGAGGAGGGAGGGATGGAGGGAAGGATAGGAGAGGAGGAATGGGGGGAAGGATAGGAGAGGAGAGGATAGAAAGAGGGGTGGAGGGAAGGATAGGACAGGAATGGAGAGGAGGAAAGGATGGAAGGAGGGATGGAGGAAAGGAGAGAAGGAAGGAAGGAAGGATAGGAATGTGTAAATATATTGTTATTCAAAGTTTTTCTGTTTATATTGATTTTTTTTTGTAAACTTTCCTTCCCTTCCCCTCCTCTCCTCTCCTCCTCCTTCCCTCCTCTCCTCTCCTCTCCTCATATTCACCTCTTTCCTTCCCCCTCCAGCCCTCCTCTCCCCATACATACCTCCTTCTTCACCTCCTTCACCTTCTCCGCGTGCTTCATAAGGATGTGTTTGTGTACGTACTCAGCGCCCTTGAATTTCTTGCCACACAAAGGACACTGCCACTTGTCCTTAGCCACCTCCTGCGTGTTAGACTGGACGAACTTCTCTACCTCCTCCTCCGCCTCCTTCAACCCTGGTGGAGGAAAGAGGAAGGTGTCATGAGAGAGAGAGAGAGGGAGAGAAGGGTTGTGAGGAAGCTATGTTAGAGAGAGAGAGAGAGAGAGAGAGAGAGAGAGAGAGAGAGAGAGAGGAGAAATAAAAATATTAGATTATTAGCTTTGTTTTCGTTCTTTTTACCAGTTTTTTTTTTAGAGAGAGAGAAAAAGAGATAGAGAGAGAGAGAGAGAGAGACCTAAACCACACATCAATAAAAAAAAACCAAAATAAAATAAAATAAAATAAACAAATAATTAGAGCACATCAATCAACAAAAATAAATAAATAAATAAATAGCACTGTTTTCATGCCCTCACCCAGTTTTTTGGATTCATCGTCAGTAAGTCGGGTCAGTGGCTGCAGGAATGACCCGATCTTATTCTCAAATGCCCGGCAGTAGTCCTGAACCTCCTGTGGCGTGACCTTGGATGACGGAGGTATGCCGCGGGCGTGCATAATGCCACACCTGTTGGGCATTTCATCCTCATTGGGGTACTCAGAGTGGTTGTAATAGTCGACGGAGTGAACGATGCGCAGGTAGAGGAGGAGCCTGTCTAAGACCTGTTTGTGGGGAGGTAAGGGAAGGGAAGGGAAGGGAAGGGGAGGTAAGGGGAGGAGAGGTAAGGTTAGGGAAGGTTAGGGGAGATAAGGTTAGGTTAGGGGAGGTAAGGTTAGGTTAGGGAAGGTAAGGTTAGGTTAGGGAAGGGAAGGGAAGGGAAGGGAAGGAGAAGTAAGATATCAATAAACAAACGCAAAAACACACACACACACACACCCTTACACACACACACTTCCCTACACACACACACACCCATCCCCTTACATACACACACACACACATACCCACCCCCAACCCCCACACACACACGTACCTTAATCAAACTGGGGTCCCTTTCAATCGCCTCCCCCTCCCCCTTCTCCTCCGCCGCCCCTCCCCCGGCACTATTGGCACCCAGCAGCTCCTCCTCCTCGGCACTGGCCTCCTCTATAAGGTAGTCGGTGATGTTCCGCAGGACTGGGTTGCAGGAGCACGTCAGACTCAGGAGCTGTGGGAGGGTGGAGGAGGAGGTTGAGGGTGTGTTTGGGGGTGTGGGGGTGTGTGGGGGTGTGGGGGGGGGGGTGTTGGGGGGTGTGTGTGTGTGGGTGTGTGTGTTTTGGTGGTGTGTGTGTGTGTTTTGGTGGTGTGTGTGTGTGTTTTGGTGGTGTGTGTGTGTATGTTGGGGGTGTGTGTGTGTGTGTGTCAGGGTGTGGGTGTATGTGTGTAGGGGTGTGCGTTTTTGGTGGTGGTGTGTGTGTGTGTATGGATGTATGGATGTATGGATGTATGTGTGTGTGTGTATACTTGCAAACATCATTATAAAGAGGAGATTTATGAGAGAGAGAGAGAGAGAGAGAGAGAGAGAGAGAGGAGAGAGAGAGAGAGAGAGAGAGAGAGAGAGAGAGAGAGAGAATTTTAGATAGTTTTAATAATTTTCTTTCTTTCTTTCACACACACGTACACACACAGTCTTACACACACACACACACACACACATACACACACACACGTACACACACAGTCTTACACACATACACACACACACACACACACACACACACACTTACGTTGGTCCATTCTCTCTGAAACGACAAAAAGAATATACTTCAAATATTTTCAAAAAAGAATTACATAAACAAACAAACAAACAAACAAATAAACAATAATAATAATAATAATAATAATAATAATAATAATAAATAAATAAATTCTATAATCACATAATTTTTGAGTTTTTAAAGTATAATTAACTATATATATTTTTTTCCATGTATGTAAGGCAGCCATGTGCGCGTTTACTCTACGTACACATGGTTTCAATCCACGCACATAGAATTTTATTGAAGTTATTGATATTATTATTATTATTATTTTGTACGAGTTACACACAAATACATATACACACACAAACACGCACACACACACTGAGATCATTATATTCGGTACACACAAACGCACATAAATTAGTTAATATACATACATACATACATACACACACACTCTTTCCTACTCTTTATACATACACATACATACATACACAAACCTAATTATTTCTCTCTCTCTCTCTCACACACACACACACCCTCCTTCCTACACTCTATACATACATACATACATACACCCTTTTCCATCTTTGTAACACACACAAACAATACTTCTTTTCCTTCCCTACAAACACACACACACACCAATACTACTTCCCCACACACACACACACACACACATAAACAACTCTCTTTCCCTCCCCAACACACACACTTCCCCTCACAATCTTATCCCACACCCACACACACACACACACACACACCCTCCCCCCCCACACACCAGGTTATCCTGTCCCAGCGTCCCTTCCTCCGCCCACAGGCCCCAGCGAGAGTCCAGGTTCTGTATAATCTTGGCTCCGAGCTTGATGTCGGCTCTCACTACGGCGCGATGAGAGGTTATTCCATTCACTGTACGGATTCTTCTGCTTAAATCTCTGTTCACGATGGCCCCCAGCTCACAGTCACGCAGCTGGGGGAGGAATGGGGGGGTGAGTGGGTGTGGGAGTGGGT
>JAXIVD010007156.1:17500-21185 GCA_036785275.1 Cancer borealis
AATAGTATACACATGTAGGTAACCACTATGTATGTATATATGTACGTATATATATATAATAGACACCTCACCTTTGCACCCACCCAGCGAGGGGGGTGGGGGGGGGGCAGGGGGCAGAGCGACGCTTGCTTACGCACACAAACACACACAGAAGCAAGCGCACACAGCCAGGTATTATTATTATTATTATTTATTATTAACACGCACACACTTCGTTATTTCCGTTGTGTTCGTAAGTTTGTTTGTTCGTGCGTCCGAACCCTAAGCTAAAATCGGTCAAAATAAAACGTTACGCATACGTATATTCTCGCTGCATTGCGCACAGCGGCCCTAGCTATTACGAACAGTCATGTGTGCGTGTGTGTGCGTATGTGTGCGCGTCCATCGATCTATCCATGTACGCATACAGACAGATCAACGGATATTTAATTTTTTCTCTCTCTCTCTTTCATGCGTTTATTTTTTTTCCAAATGGCTGCGTTTATATATATTTTTCGTTTTTTTTCTTCAAATGAGCTTCGTAAATTCGTGTTTTCGGAGAGTGGCGTCGGCTTGGTGCGTGTGTGTGTCGGCCGGCGGTGGTGATCACTGTGAGGAGGTAAATGTTAGGTTAGGGGTTAGGGGTCGGTGCTAGGGCCAGACCACCTAAAACTACCCTAAGCCTATGAATATTGAAATTTTTGTATCCTAGGCCTATCTGAGTTTTTTTTAATCCCTAGGTCTATGTATAATGAGTTTATTTTTCCCTAGGCCTATAGAAGGGAGCAGGTTTTTGTCCCTATGTCTATAAATGATATGATTTTGTCTCTGTAGGTCTATAAATGATGTAAGAATGTGACTGTTACTGATTGACTGGCTATGAAGATGACTGACTGACTGACTGACTGACTGATAAAGATGATGTCTAACCGAGGACTTAACTCTCACTAACTCAAGTCTAGTAACAAAATATAAACACAAACACTAAAGCCAAACAAAGTATAGTTAGTGTTGTAAATCCTTTATAAAGACAATCAAGGCTGACGCTATAATGTTGTCACTTTATAAAGGTGTTTTTAGTAGGTATTTAAATTCAAACTTGGTTACATTTTTAAAACTGTTATCAAAGTTAATATTTTGGTGAACTGATTACTGACTGATAAGGAGGATGACTCACTGACTGACTGACTGACTAATTGACTGATTGACTAACTAATTGACTGACTGACAAACTAACTAACTGACTGATTGATTGACTGACTGACTGACTGACTGGGTAGCATGCACTAAATCAACTACACTTGTCGGACATGAACGGAAACACACACACACACGCACACATGTACACACACCTGTTCAACACACCTGTATATATGTTATAAGTGTACACATGTTACTCTTCCTCTTCCTTCTCTCTCTCTCTCTCTCTCTCTCTCTCTCTCTCTCTCTCACATTTCCTCCTTTCATTACCTCTCTCTCTCTCTATCCTCACTTCCTCTCTCTCTCTGTATCTCCTTCCTTCCTTCCTCTCTCTTTCTCTCTCTCTCTCACACACACACACACACACACACAAACCTAACCATACTAAGCTTACATAAACTTTTTTTCTCTCTCAAACACACACACACACACACACACATATCTCTCCCACACACACACACACACACACAAATCTCTCCCACACGTACACACACACACACACACGTACACCCACACCCCCCCCCTCAACCTACCATTCTTCTTCCTTGTGGTTAATAAAGAATTCGTTGAGTTGTTGACGTTTAAACTCCAGCTTGTAGTCACAGTACTTGCTAAGCGCCTCCTCCTCTGTTATGGTATCGTCACATTGTTCCATAAACGATTTGAAGGTCATCATAGGCGGCTGTGTGGGTCCTAGCTCGTCCAGTCTGTGTGTGGGGGGGAGGGAGTGTGTGGGGGGTAGGGAGGTGAGATGTGGGTGGGAGGTAAGGAAGGTAAGGTAGGGGAGGAAGGAAGGAAGGAAGGATGGAAGGAGGGATGGAAGGATGGGTGGGAATTAAGGTAGGGAAGGAAGGAGGGGAAGGGAGAGAGGGAGGAAGGAAAGAGAATTATTATTATGTGTTAAAATCTATATACATTAGATTAGATTAGGTTAGGCTATGCTATGCTATGCTAGGTTAGGTTAGGTTAGGTTAGGTTAGGCTAGGTTAGGTTAGGTTAGGCTATGCTATGCTAGGTTAGGTTAGGTTAGGCTAGGTTAGGTTAGGCTATGCTAGGTTAGGTTAGGCTAGGTTAGGTTAGGTTAGGCTAGGCTAGGCTAGGTTAGGTTAAAATCTATATACATTAGATTAAGTTAACATTTCTATACATAAAGTTAATTAGTTAATAAAATAAATAAATAAATAAATAAATAAATAAATAAATAAATAAATAAATAAAAAAATAAAAAACCGAAATATTCCAACACACAAATAAAAACGAATATTTTTTTTTCATTTCAATTCATTTCATTTCACTCACCTCCCCGCCGCTGTCCCATGCCCAGCTGGATGCCCATACTCCTGCCCATAGGCCGCTGTGTAGGCCCCATAGGAGGGGGGAGCAGCACCCCCGCCTCCCCCTCCACCTCCACCACCACCACCACCACCACCACCACCACCACCCTCGTAGGAGCCATAGCGGCGGTCTTCCCTGTAATGAGGAGGAGGAGGAGGAGGAGGAGGAGGAGGAGGAGGAAAGGAAGGATGGATGGATGAATGGAAGGAAGGAAGGAAGGAAGGAAGGAAAAAATCAAATAAATATATAAACACAATATATAACACACACACACACACACACGTACACACACACACACACACACACACACACACACACACACACACACACACACGTACACACACACACACGTACACACACACACTCACCAATCCTGCCTCACTCTCTTCACAGGAGGACTCAAATCATGTCTTCCTGGTGAATATCTATCTCTTGTTCTTCCTCCTCCTCCTCCTCCTCCTCCTCCTCCCCCTCCTCCATACTCCCGCCCATATTCTCTCCGTGATGACCCTCTCTCACGCCCACCCCAACCATCTCTGCTCCTGTGGGCGTCGGCGTAGAGAGAGAGAGAGAGAGAGAGAGAGAGAGAGAGAGAGAGAGAGAGAGAGAGAGAGAGAGAGAGAGAGAGAGAGAATAGGAATTAATTAGATTAGTAAAAATGATCAATAATAATAATAATAATAATAATAATAATAATAAATGAATAAACAATATATAAATTCAACTTTTGTGTATACGTAAATGAATCCATAAAAAATGTATAGACGAATGAATATCAATAAAAAACACACATACATATATATATAATTCCCCCTCCCTCCTCACCCCCCTCCCCCACACTCACCTGTCCCCCCAGTCGTCCCTAGCACTCCGCCGCTGGTCGTCCCTGCGTTCCCTACCCCCGCCGCCACCACCACCACCACCGCCGCTGTAGTCTGAGCGCTCACCTCGGAACTTGTCTCGTCTCCGCCTCTCAAACTCATCATCACTATCACCCATTGCTAGGAAGGGGGGGGAGGGGGGAGGGGGGATAGTGAGTGATAGTGATGGTAGGAAAGGGGTGATAATGATAGTGATAGTGTGATAGTGAGAATGGGAATCATGGTAGGAGTGGGAATGAGCATGATAGTAGGAATGATCGTGATAGTGATAATGATAGTGAGGTATGGTG
>JAXIVD010007157.1:0-7500 GCA_036785275.1 Cancer borealis
CTAAGCCAGTCAGCGAAGGGGATATTTTTTTCTTCAGTTTTTTTTCCCCATGAACTTCTTGCCTCTCCACCCTCAGCGTCACTCTCCCCGTGCCTGCCTTCCCCTGTATGTAGGATATGTTTTTTTCCCCCTCCCCCTCCTCTCTTCCCCCCTCCCCCCGATCCACCGTGACGCCGTGTGAGTTGGGATCTTTTTTTGTCGTCACTTCCCTGCACGAGTTTGTTTACCTTGCTCGGTCTCGCTTTTGCCTCACACTTTTTTTTTATGCTTTATTTTATGTTGCGTGTCTTGTTACTCACTCCCCTTCCCCCCCCCCCCCCCCACCCAACCCCTCTCTCTCTCTCTCTCTCTCTCTCTCTCTCTCTCTCTCTCTCTCTCTCTCTCTCTCTCTCTCTCTCTCTCTCTCTCTCTCTCTCTCTCTCTCTCTCTCTCTCTCTCTCTCTCTCTCTCTCTCTCTCTCTCTCGCTCTCTCACACACACACACACACACACACACACACACACACACACACACACACACACACACACACACACACACACAGACACACACACACGCACGCACGCACACGCACACGTAACATACATATATACTTCAATTTAAGGGTACTAGTTTTCCTTTCTGGCAACAAATTCTAATTGGTATGGGGGTCATCAGGTGGGAGGGTCATTATAGCGTGACCCTCTGTAACAAGGACCGCCCGTGATAGTGTTTGCGTGACGGCGGGACCAAGGCAGCACGTGATGGCAAGTCCTTGTAATTTAGTGAGTCATGGCAGTAGTGGCTGTAGTGGCTTGATGCACGGCAGTTATCAAAGCCAATTGTATAAGGTGAAGTACTGTATAGTAAGTTATGGTATTCCTTCTTTTTCTTATTTTGTTACCTCTTGAGAGTTTCGTATGATACTCTTTTTTTTCTCTCGCATTGATTTAAGAGTGTCACCTGTCAGTTTTTACGCCTCCATCACTTCAATATTCCATCCACCACCACCTCCACCTCCACTTCCCTTCCACTTCCCTTCCCCGCCGGGTGCATTGACTCAGCCCACTATAGGTGTTCCTTGGTAGGGTAATAGGAGGGTTCTAGGACGGCTCGAGACTCGTTTGCTAAAGATTAATTAACAGATCGCGTATGACCGCTCGCTGACTGAGTTTCTCCATCCCCGGCCGTGCGCTAGGCTGGCTGGGGCCACTGATGCTTGCTAACTACCACTGGGTCTTGGCCAAATTGCCTTCCGCTTTCGCAATGGCTTCAACAGCGTAACTCTGTATGTAGTTTGTGTGTGTGTGTGTGTGTGTGTGTGTGTGTGTGTGTGTGTGTGTGTGTGTGTGTGTGTGTGTGTGTGTGTGTGTGTGTGTGTGTGTGTCTGTCTGTCTGTCTGTCTGTCTGTCTGTCTGTTTTTCCACTATTTTTTCCCTGTCTGTCGTCCATCTTTTAATTGAGTTACGTATTACCAACCCCCCCGCCACACACACACACACACACACACACACACACACACACACACACACACACACACACACACACACACACACACACACACACACACACACACATACACACACACACACACATACACCTTTATTTATTTATTCATTTTGCTTTTGCGTGTGTAATTTTCACATAACAGCTGCAGCTCCCATACCATCATTCCATACTGTCTGACATGTCGGTGTATTTTTTTTATTTTTTTATTTTTTTATACATTACATTGTTTGGACTCACTTTCCAACCATCACTGATATTATTTAAACCCTTTTTGCATTATTCACTTGCTCTGGAATCCCAAATTGAAGGGTGATGGAAGGAGAATTATGGAAGCCAGGCAGGACATGACTTTTGTTTGTATCTTTATTCTGTAGACGTAACAACACGACAAAATTACCGTGCATAAGTAGCTCGGTGGTTCTACTGGTTATTGTCTCCTTGTTCTAGTTGGGGGTTGAAAGTATTAAAGTTAAATTTATGTATTGATATTCATATGTTTTTCTGTTTTTTGTCCTATAGTATATCACATTAACTCGATTTTACCCGGTTGCTCCTCCTCCTCCTCCTCCTCTTCTTCCTCCACCTGCTCCTCCTCCTCCTTATGGTCCTGATAGATAGATTCATCCATGTTGTTTGTTTCTTTGGATAGTTTTGGTGGCTGTAGGTGCCCAGCTTAACTTTCTCTCTCTCTCTCTCTCTCTCTCTCTCTCTCTCTCTCTCTCTCTCTCTCTCTCTCTCTCTCTCTCTCTCTCTCTCTCTCTCTCTCTCTCTCTCTCTCTCTCTCTCTAACACAGTTTCAGTTTTCATTATGCGATACACAGATTACTTTTTATATGGAGATGTCCTAGATACGGCGAGCCTTTAGGATGAAAACCAAGCCGTGCGAAGGTCTGACTTGGTAAATATTTAAGGATGCTTTTACAGGATGTGAGGCCGGAGGATGAGTCTTGGTGTTGGAGGGAGGGGGGGTGGATGGGTGAGGTGGGGGAGGAGGGAGCAGTACGCGACGTGCTACAGAAATGTTCTTGGAATTGGGGCAAGTGTTAACGTGCTTACGGGGCTGAATTGTTTTGTTTTCACGGGCTCACTGTGGAGGCTGGCGAGGCAAGCGGAGGGTTCAGTTGCAGCGGAATCTACAAGCGTTCAAGTTTTACCAGTTTGAGGGGAAAGGGAAAAAAAAGAGGGGACCATTTTTTCCCCACTCTTACCTGGGGTCATGTTCTGTTGGTGCTCTTCATTTCACAGGCTTGTTTGCTTTCCGTTCCAGTTTTTTTTCTCTTCCCACTCTGTTTTTTATACCTCAACTTTGTATTTCCAATTTCCTATTCACTCTACGTGGTGATGCAAAATAATCGTGTTGGTGGGTTATGGTTCGCCACTACAGGTGTGCGAAGACCATTGCGTGTCTCAGTTGTATAGGTAAACGAGACCAGGTGTACAGATAAGCAGGTGTGTAGTGTACCAGATCAAGGTGAAATGGTATAGGCTACAGGGGTTCAGGTGTGTCTGTAGTAAAGGTCTTGCTCTTTGGGAGGTGCAGGTTAGGAAAGGTTGAATGTGTCCAGGAAGTTCAGTTGTAAATGTTACTTTGCGTGAAGGTTGGGAACTTGTCATTCGTCTTTAGATGATTTATGTGTACGTTTGGATGTATGTGTGTGTCTATGTGTGTATGGGTGAGTATTAAGGAGTGTAGGGGAGGATATGAGAAGCTCAGGTGTGTGTTGGAAGGTTTAGATGTGTATGTAAAGCGTCAGATGTGTGTCAAGGAATTGAGATGTGAGTTGGAAAGGCTCAGGTGTGCTGGGAGGACTCAGGTGTGTGTGTGTGTGTGTGTGTGTGTGTGTGTGTGTGTGTAGGTGTGTGTGTGTGTAGGTGTGTAGGTGTGTAGGTGGGCGGACTGTCCTGCTCATGCCAGACACTCTCCACTGGCAGACTGAGCGCGTAATATCCGGTAATAATGGGCGTCGACAGCCAGCCATTGTCAGGGCAACGCCAGACCCATTCCATTAGCGTCGCTTCGTTTCCCTTCAGCGTCGCCGTCAGGAGCCGCCGGCGGAGGTGTGACGTCAGAGTTACGGGATGGGCTTCCTTTATCCTCCCGCCATCGCTCGACTTCTTTCCTCCTTTTTCCTGCTTCTAGGTTTCCCATTTCCGTTTTTTCTCATTTTTTTTCCTTCTCGCTCTCCCGCTTCTTTTTTCTTCTTCTTCGCTTTTGATGTTTATTCTTCTTTCTTCTTGTTTGACTAGTTGTTTTTTCTATGTTCCCTTGTCTTTCCTTTCTCTGACATTTATCCTACGTTTTTTTTCCTCTGTGTTGTTTGGTGATTTTTACTTTTGTTTGCTCTTCCCTGGTTTTTTGTGTTTCTTTGCAGGTGTGGATGACTGTGTTTATATATCATATTTCTGTTGAGTAAATAATGTTGTGTAATGTATTTTTTTTTATCTCTGTATATCCTCCCTGCTTAACTAACATCCTTGTGTCTTTCATTTACGTCTCTTTTTTTGTCTTCCTCTCGCTGCTTCTTTCACTGTAATAATATTTTTCCCTCTAGATTCAATTTTTTTCCTCCTATTTTTTGTTGGTGTCAATTAAATGTTTCTCTGATGCGTCTTAACGAGAAGTGTTTAGTGTGGAACCAGTATCGCGTTTTCTTTATTTATTTGTATTATATCCCGTTTTCTTTTTTGGAACTTGCCGTCTCGTTAGTACTAAGTCTTTTTCCTTATCAACAGGATCATGAAGAATACAAAAAAGTAATACTCAAATTTATATTCTTTTCTTTTTACTTTTTTTTCTCTTTGTCGAAGTGAAATTTAGTCCTTAAGTGAAGTGGGCTCGAGGGGAAAAGTTTTTGTTTAATTTTTTTTCATGTGTGTTTCATTATTTTTCCTTCCTTTTCTTCCGAAGAGATTCCCGTTAACGTGACTGTCGCATATTTGCTGTCATCGGGTTGTTGTTGTTGTTGTTGTTGTTGTTGTTGTTGTTGTTGTTGTTGTTGTTGTTGTTGTTGTTGTTATTATTGTTACTGTTAATGCTGTTATCAATGTTATGAGTGCGTGCGTTCGTGGTGTGCATTATGAATGTGCAGTAAGTGATGAGTGGTGTGGTGCTGGTGTGGTGCTGGTGTGACCAAGGCTGGATGCGTCACAAGGCACCAAACACCTGCAGCGACACTGGAGTTGAGCCCAAATACATATAATTGTATTACTTTAATTTGAGTTGCATTTCAAGCCGGGGAATTGTAGTGATTGTTTGTCATTTACTTTGACAAATGCATCCTGTGAATTGCAATTACATTCCAGTAAGAATAGCTCGTGTAACGCTCAAACATTTATACATATTTTCAAATCTTCACTTGTTAAATACAGTTACATAGAGATAAGTAGATGGCTAGTTATTTCATTTAAATATGCATTACCATATTGTATGATTTTATTTGCATTTTAAATGAGTGTTTAGTAGCACTCAGAGGGAAATGGAGGGAATCGTGTTACCCAAAACCTCGGAAAGACACAGAAAATCTTCATGGACGATGGAACAAACTAAAAGGGAAAATGTTTTTGCTGCCATTAAGGAGAAATGGTATGTATAGCACCGGCGGGGGATGGACAGTTATGCTGACAAACTGGCAATTCAGGGAAGGAAGGCGGATCCGAAGCGGGCACAGAATAAGGCGGAGAGACGAGACTCAAACATTGGCCAGCGTGAACGGAAATGGAGGACCAGCAGACACAGGGGAGGGGGGGGGGGGGAGGCCCTTACTTATCCCTTACTGGACTGACGATGATTGCTAGTAGTGATGAGGATGATGATAGTAATGATGATGATTATGATGATGATGATTTATAGGCTTAAAAGTGAATGCAGTGAAAAATCCAAATTTGTTACGGAAGTGGAAAAAATTTGTCTCATGTGATTCGAAGCACCGGAACACTCGAACAGCTCATTGAAAATTTTGTGTTGGTCATAAATTTCGTCCCACCGGTTACTGCATAGAGAGGATTGCACTTGTTCAGCTGCTGGTGACAGGGGAGTGTGTCGGCTTGTTTGGTGCGCTGACTGGGAAATTAGAGCGAATTTTTTCCTCCATTCCCCATCTCTCTCTCTCTCTCTCTCTCTCTCTCTCTCTCTCTCTCTCTCTCTCTCTCTCTCTCTTTCTCTTTCTCTTTCTCTTTCTCTCTCTCTTTTTCTCGCGTCGCCGTCCTGGAGCGGGCCAGCGAGCGTGTACCTGCTGGTGACGCTAAGGACATCTCTCCTTTGAGGCGGAATCACAACCCTTGACATGTTTGAAAACTTGTTGAGGAAAATTGCGAAGTTTTGCACATCATTAAAGTTTGAAATTCATTAGTTTTAGTGATGATTAAATACACTGTTGAGCGTTAATGTTTGACTTTTGAAATGCGAGTCTTAGTTATTGTAATATTCTTTTACTTTAGTCGTTAATGAGTTCGTTGAGCGGGTAGGTGTGCCATCCACCTACACGTCATCTACTGGTTGTTTATTATGTATAAAGTGCTCCAAGTTTTGAAGGTCATCCCTCGGCGACCGCTTTGTATTGTAATTCCTTTGCGGCGACGAGTGGGTGGTGCAAAAATCTGTGCCTTCCTACAACCCAGCCTGTGTTTGCTGCTGTATTCCTGAGTTTAATGCTTCTCGAATCGTAAATGTTTAACTGGCTAGTCTTCTAATCTTGTTGAAATGATGCAATATGTTTTTATCACCATTATATTTAAGCTTCATCCCCCGCCGTCCTTAGTGAGCATGCTAGAAAACACCACCTGAAGCAGCGGGCTGAAGGTGAGGCCGAGGCTGAGGCTGAGGCTGATGCGGTGAAATGGAAATGTTTAGTGGTGCAGACTGTGTACACGTGGTTAATATTTCGCTCCAGAAATGCATTAATGTAAATATTTAGTGAAGGACGGTGGTGCAGTGGTGGGCGGGTGGCCTGGTGACGCACACCCACCGTGATGGGGCGGCAAAGGGACGTCGTTTAACCTTAACCGGCACAACACGAGCCTGGCAGGGGAGTTGTGCAAACATGATGGGCCACTGTGTTTTCCAGCGACCGCTCAGCTGGAATCGTGATTGATGTGTTGACTGCTGACGAGAAGACCCTCTGTCTGACCGGTCCAGATCCTGGCTTGGCTTACTAACTTTTCTTTTCTTTTATCTTTTGTAGTCCTTCACCCATATGCTTACTACATTACCTCCCCTGCTTTTACAAATCAATTTTTTTTCTAGTTTGTTTTAACTAATTGCCACTGGGCGCATCATTTTCTTGCCGTAAGTTGATTGGTACTTCAGCAACTTCTAACAGCCATCATAACCAGCAATAAACACGAAGATATAAATATATGTTTTTGTCTTGTGCAAAGCTGAATAGAAATTACGTAAATATGTCTGTCACTTGTCATTAGCTTGGCGTTACTGTGCGGATGTTTATCTCGTATGTATCGCGTGTGTGTTCCATGGAGTCCTTATCTTGGGCTGTTTTCGAGTTGGACATAAATATCCCCATCGGGAGGAAGATAGAGTAGAAAGTATCTAGTGCGTTATGCTGGTGGTATAAAAACTCACGTGATGTGTACGACAAGGGACAGTTGGAAGATGGAAACTGAACATGAAAAAAAGAATCATGGAAACTTCAATATTTAATAATGTAAATGATGCAAATAAGTTATAACAAAGATGAAAAGAATGAAGAAGTAGTTCAAGAGAAAACACCCTTGTGGTAACTTTCTATTAAATTAAAGGAAACTTATTGTGCTTTATTGTGGATGGAAGTGTGAAGTGGAAGAGGATAGGATGAGCCCTGTGCGTAAGACAGGTGTTGCCGTGTTGATGGTTAGGACGCGGGGGCTTTAGTTTGTCCCCGGAGTGAGGGTACATCCTGGGAACATGGGGTCGTGTGTACCACAATGTCTCCTGAACCCATAAATCATTTTGTCTACCAAAATATTCATTGTGCCGCGACGAACAAGACCCAACGAGCCTTCGTGCTTCCGTTGAGGCC